>JAKCPI010002626.1:0-45667 GCA_023213315.1 Euborellia annulipes
TATGTACATAAGACAAGTCAATTGGTCCAGTTTGAATGAAATTTGATAAAAGCATAAAAAGATGAAATCAATCAATTTGGCAATAATTTCAAATGCTGGGAGAGCATCGATTTGTTTTTTCTAATTCGATCTGCGCCCAGAGTGCAGCCAGGGAGCCTCGCTTCACTCTCGTCTAGGCTTTTCTTCTCGCGCACATTCGCTTTTCAAAAAATCTCTCTATCTCTCTTATTTTTCGTTGGATTTGAGGCAAAATGCAAAACTGGTCTTTTCAATCAATTATAAAGCTATAGACATTTTTTTATTTAACTACGACCACATAAAATGGGGGTTTATTTATTGCCTTTTACATCTTCAAATTTTAACTGCCTCTTTCATTTTCCAATTTATTGTTTTTTAATTAAATAAACACATTTAGGCCTTGATATTGATTGAATAACAGTATATAAAATATTCAAGCAAAAAGAATGAAATTTTAATCTCAAAACGTTCTGAAAATGATTAAAAATCGATTTTCCAAATTTATTTTGACATATTAATTTTTACTTTCTCTTAAAATTCAAAAATCAATTAATTTTTTGATGCTGTTCTCATTTTGCTTTCAAAATTGTTTGAAGACCACCATGGGCGTAACTAGAGAGGGGGGGGCCATGGGACCAGCTAACCTCCGGTGGGCCTGGAAATCCCCATATTTTCTCAATTTTTCTTAGGGCAAGGAGCTCTCTGCCCCCCCCCCCCTAGCTACGCCCATGATAATTCAATGTAAACAAAAAACTTTAATGTTAATTTTCTCAAATCTCAGTAGCTGGCGCTTGATGCGTAACAGGGTCCAATTATCATATGCTCCTTACACTAAAATTGTAGATTTCTATCAACTTTTAGAGTAAATATGTCACTTTACCTAATAAGATTTTTTTTTTTTTGTCATATTATGACAAATTAATTTATTTTAAAAAGTTTTTATTCTTTGACTTTTTTTCTAAAAGTGAATAGTTTGTGAAATAATCAACGAAGAAAAAAAGACATTTTTTTGTTAAATATTTTTCATTAAAATAATTTATTTAAATTTTCGTTTTAACTTGACGAATATAAAAAAAATATATTTTTATTTCTTTTATTGCTTCTCAGAATAAATGACGTCACACGGTATTGTTTTCCAAACCGGTTCTTTAGACGTTGGACGGCAACTCTCTCTCTCTCCCCCCCCCCCCCCACCTCTCACTCTCTCTACTAGGTGAATAGATCGATAACACATGGTATGACTAAACGCACACCATACAAATTTTATTTTTTTGAGATGTTCATGTTTATTTATTGTTTTTTTGAATGAATCAAATATACATCATTAAAATAAGGGTTTTGAAAAGCCCTAAGATCAACCCTGAACTTAAAATTTAATTGATCATTTTTAATTATTATTTTTTCCGAGCTGTGACTCAAAACGAGTAAATAATAAAAAAAAAAAAACTTTAAGGGTGTTTGGGAGTTATATTAAAAATGCTACGAGACAATCGAAAATTTGATAGTATATTCCTCATTTAAAGCTAAAACCCCTGCGAAAATTTCACACCGTTCAAAAGTTATTGTAATTAAAAAAAAAAAAATGTTATTTAACCAGAGTTGGCAGGTTTTATCCCGCCGAGTATAATACACGGTTTTATACATGTATAAAACTATCGCGGATAAAACTAGGCCGATGTATAAAAGGTATAAAACTGTAAAAAAACCAATCCCCCCCCCTGAAAAAACAGCTTAAAAGCTTATACATTTTATACGTTTTATCCGCGATTTTTGTATAAAACTGCAAAATCTTGTATAAAACCCAACTCTGTATTTAACATGTAGTCTAATGGAGATTCGTTCACTAAGCAGATTAAATTTAATTTTAGTAGTAAAAAAAATGCTACCAGATATTCCACACTTTCATAATATATAAAGTAGACTTTGAAGAACTTATTTCGCATCGGTTTATATTAATTCACTAAATCGTTTATGAGAAAAAAATTATAAATAGATGAAAAACTAGCACGGTGAAGCTAGCGGCCAATTTTTAAATGGCAACGTCGCATTAACAGACGACGACTGGCCATGTTAACTAATGTTAAAATATTATTTATTACAAATTAATTGATATCTCCTTAATTAGTGGATGTATAGGGATGAAAATTAGCATACATATACAGAATTAAATGCTGAATCGAAATATATAATTAAAATTAAGATAAAACCAGTAAATATAAATAAAATTAAGATATAACAAAAAATAAATAACTCCTAAACTAAAAGAGGTGCCCAAACGAAAAAATTAGGCTAAATAGAGGATTAAAATCTGAATAGAATGATATATATATTAATAGGGTGGCCCCCGTTGGAGGGGGTAAAAAAAAAATAAAATCTGCTTTTTTTTAATCAGATGACTTAAAAAAAAATGAATTACTCCTAAACAAGGCGAGGTGCCCAAACAAAAAAAATTGCATTTGATAGAGAATTAAAAGACGAATCCAATGATATATAGATGAATGGGAGTAGCCCCCGTCGGAGGGGGTGAAAAAAAATAAAAACTGCTTTTTTAATCAGATAACTTTAATTAAATCAATTAATTACTCGGAAACTAGACGAGGTGCCCAAACGAAAAAATTACCATTAATTAGAGAATTTTAAGCTGCATGCACTCATATATAATTATTAAGGGTGGACCCTCGTCGGAGGGGGTGAAAAAATTAAAAACTACTTTTGTCAAATTGATGATATAGGTAGAAAATAATTTATAAGTCCTAAACAAAGCGAGGTGCCCAAACGAAATTAATAGAGTAAATAGAGAATTTAACGCTGAATCCAATGATATATAGATGATAGGCATGTGATACATCGTTTCTGGATAAAATTTCACCTTGAATAAGAATTTGCAGACGAAATTTTAATATCTCTAATAGTTTTCGTTTAATTGATACAAAATCTAAAAATATAAGATTTTTAATTAAACCACTTCTTAAACATATGACACTGGGAAAATATGGGGGATTTGATGAGGATTAAGAATCTACTTTTGTTATTTTTGTATCTCAATTATTTTTCGAGTTATACTCAAAAAACGATACAAAATTTGAGAAGGCTTAATATCATTAAACATAAAAGGTAGAAGACAGTTAAGATATCGTATAAATTTTGTATTTAATGCAGATAACGAATCAATAAACACAAATTTTATATCTTTTTTAGTTTTTAGCAAATTTACGAAAATTCAAGCAAACATAGATGTGACTCTCTCTTATTAAATAGAGCAAACTAGTAATTGACATAAATGTATAAGATTCAGGATTTAGTGCTGATTCTAATGCACTATTCACTATTTCTATATGTTGAATAGTTTTTTTTTATTTTGAAAAGAAAAAAATTCATCTGTCAAAATTAATTAAAATCGATTTTTTATTATTTTTAGGACATTCCTTGGCCGAAAATGGATTGTTTTAGTTAGAATATTTTATATTTTAATTTATTCAATCGATATCAAGCCCTAAATGTGTTTATTTAATTAAAAAACAATAAATTAAAAAATATTGGCGGGAGTTGACGTTAGAAGTCGTGAGTGTCATCAACAAACCCTCATTTTATGTGGGCGTAGCTAAATAGAAAAATTCCAATGGCTTTATAATTAATTCAAGAGACCAGTTTTGCATTTTGCCTCAAATCCGTGAATAAATAAGAGAGATTTAGCGATTTTTTGAAAAGCGATCTCGCGCAAGGCGAAAGGCTTAGACAAGAGTTACGCACGTCTCCTGGCTGGGCTCTGGGCGCCGATCGAATTGGAAAAAAAATTTGATGCTCTTCCATTACTTGAAATAATTGTCAAATTGATTGATTTCATCTGTTTATACTCAAATTTTATAAAATTTTATTCTAAAATCTTATAATGTTGCTAAATTAAGGAATCTTAGAAATTTTTTTTATACATGTTGTGGGTTGTGTATAAACAACGATTTGGTAAAATAAAATTAACAAGCCTCAAAAATTGAAAGCTGAATTGATAAAAACAACAAGGACTAGAATATTGTCACAAGAGGACATAAAATTTCATCCAACTTTGATATGAAATGAAATCTTTTTTTTTTTTTTTTTAGAGCGAGTCCCTTGAGAAAAATTGGCTCTGCATGGACCCCGAGCACATTCGTTGAGGGTCTAAACCTTTAGAGCGCTAATTTAACGAAACCATTGGAGCTAGAAGGCTAGAAATTTTATATACACGTAGGCAAACATTCAGAGATCAATGATCCTTGTGACTTGAATATCTCCACTGTCTTTTTTTTTAATTTTTTTTTAATCCACTGTTTTAAGAGGTATAATTATGATGAATATACGGAAAGAATGGTTCTTCAGCTAAAGATTTCACTAGCTAAATATTTTTCGAGATCTATTATTTGAATAAGATAATAGTATTCAAAATACCTCGATTCGGACTTTAACTGAGTCATAGATATATTTAACAAGACATGTGAGTTTTTTTTTTTTATTGATGAGGTCAAACATCCCATGGCCCCCGGGAATCGAACCCAGGATCTCCGCCTTTCCGGGGCATAGGCGTGCGTGAGTTTTATTGGTGCAGGTCGAGGGTCCGGTGGCCTGGTGCAATGGAAGCACGCCTATGCCCCGGAAAGGCGGAGATCCTGGGTTCGATTCCCGGGGGCCATGGGATGTTTGGCCTCATCAATAAAAAAACACATGTCTTGTTAAATAAAGATTTTTAATTTTTTTTCCCGGACAATAAAATTATTTTTTGTTTTGCGAATTTGTTTGGCGCCCCTTTGTGAGTAGCGCCCGGGGCATGATGACCCCCCTTGCTCCCCTCTCGCTACGCCACTGTTATTTCGTAATTCATTTGAGAGAAAGATTAACTCAAACTGCCAACGTATGAATTATACATGCAGTGTTGTCACGTTTTCAGTCTATTTTACAACAACGAATTATTAATATTTAATAATTTCTTTACCCATAATTTTCTTAAATAAATGCTTTTCCATAGTTTTAATTTTTATTTGAGTGAATTAAAAAATTTTTATAATCATAATTTATAAAGATTAAAATTAAATATTTTTGTGTTGAGAAGTTTAAATCGAGGTACATTCATTGCCAAAAGCTAGTTAAATTTTTTTTCATTTTATTCTCTTTTTCTTATTTTAATGACATTTTTTTGTGAAAATTTTCGATTTCCTAATAAGCGTTATACATTTCTTTTATTCTGTTACTATTTTTACTTTCTCTTACCTATGTATATATGTAATATATATATAGAGAGAAAGTATTGGATTCATGTCAAAAATTCGATGTCGAGATTTTGATGGATCTTCACGTTTTGAGGTCCCCTGAATCCAAAAAAGTGGTTTTCGCGACATGGTCTGTCTGTCTGTCTGTCTGTCTGTCTGTCTGTCTGTCTGTCTGTGTGTCTGTCTGTCTGTGTGTGTTCAATTTTAAGCATGAAGGAATTGAGCTAGGAGGTTGAAATTTTATATTTAAGTTAGGCACCCTCCTAGGGCGTGAAAATAAGCTTTTAATCAAAATCGACCAAAGAGTACTAGTACTTTACTGATGTACTTTTTCAGTTTTTTTCGATTTTCTCAAAATTCGCTCTAACGATTTTGATTAAAATTCAAAAATCATTTATTTTTTAGATGCTCTTTCAAATGTATATTCTGATTTTGCTCTCAAAATTGTTCGAAGACTACTTTACTCTTGTATTTCATAGGGAAGATAGGAGAAATGGTTGCCATGGTAACAAAATATAAATATTTTCCCATACTTATAAATTTTACATCTTAAGGTTGTTCGGATAGTACATCGTAAGTCATAATAGAATCTAAATTTTTTTTTAAATAAAATTAAAAATTTGAATGCCAAAATTCCTTATTATAATTTAGTCGTGACCTATCATAGTTTATAATTGGATTAAGTTAATAATTTAATTACCAAAAATAATAAATGAATGACTTTTGACTCGAGCAGTATTTCACGTAATATAGAACTGGCAACATTGCATTCATCAACTATCTATTTTAAATCTTAAACGCCTTAAATTTTATTTTATTTAATATATTACAATGTTTAATGCAAATCAGTTTAAACACAATGGACGATTTGCGAGAAAAAATATTGTAAAATTGAAAAAAAAAATGTATCTGACATAGAGAAAAGAGAATTATTTTATGCGACGTTGCCAGGCTGGTCTGACTCTCGAGAATGCATTATTTTTAAATATTAGCGACTGTCATTTTGGAGAATTTTTTGACTTTCTTGTTAAAATATCTTTAAAAGCGGTCGGCAGAAACTTTTGGTTTTATTTTTAACGTATTCCTCGGAAGTGAATTAATAAAATGTAAGTTTTTTTGTTTTTGTATCATTTGCACAGATGCCTATATAATTCGATATGTGTGCGTTTCGTCGTTATTCCCCATAGGCTACATGTTAAATTTCAATTTTTTAAAAATTAATTACACGATAATCCTGTGTCAGATCTGCTTCAAAATTTTATTTTATACGTATTTGATAGTGATTAATAACATATTAAAAAATTAGCTTTTAATCAAGGAATGTGCTTTAATGTCCGAACAACCTTAATCCAAATGTTACGTACTGTCGGGAACTAAATATATGTCGACACAAAAAATCTGGTGTGACAAGCACAGAACACAACTTTCGATTACCGAAGGTAAGAGAAAGTTGTGTGCTGTGCGCCAGTCACACCAGATTTTTTTTTAAAACTAATTGTATGCAATATAACGTAATTATTAACGAATTCTTAAATTTTAGTACTTTTGTATCTCCCAAACATCATTAAACAAGAATATAAAATTTTTATTAATATGTAAAATGAGCAATTTATGGAGAAGTGTTAATGGAATTTATTTTTGTGATTGTCTCTTCACCCAAAGACTTGGCCAGGAGACGCGCACATCTCTTGGCTGGACCTTTTTCGCCAACACTCAAGTATTTGCCTCTCAATCTGTGGCAAAATGCAAACCTGACTCTTTAACACAATTCTAAAGGCTTTGGAAAGTTTTGGTTAATTTACGCCCCATTAAAATAAGGGTTTATTCGGGGATGCAAACTTGCGTTTTTTTTTAATAATTTTTTAGTTTTTTTTTAATTAAATAAATAAATTTAGGCCTTAATACAAGGGCGGATCCAGAGGTATTTCTCGGGGGGGGGGGGGGTAATCTGGTGTGACTCGTCGCACAGCACACTATTTTTTTTTTAATTTCGGTAATTTAAAAGCGCATTCTATACTTGTTTGCCACAATATAAATACACATCAAATTTTTAAGTGTTAATTTTAAAAATTTTACATTAAAAATAAATTTTTTTTGCGAAAAAAATGTATTTTTTCGAATCTCGGGGGGGGGGGGTAATTACTCCCTTTACCCCCCCCCCTTGTATCCGCCCTTGCCTTAATATCGATTGAATAAATTAGTATATTCAATATTCTATCAATGAGAATAAAATTTTGTTCTTGAAACGTCTTAAAAGATAAATTTAAATCAATTTATTATTACAGATTATTCTTTCTATTTAAATTAATAAAAAAAAAAAAAACTATAGAAAAATAGTGAATAGTCCATTTGAACCAGCTATATTTTTATTATATTGAAACACCTTTTATTTATTTATTTCTCTCCATTTGAATGATCAACAGACATTGCAAAAAAAAAAATCTTCGTTTTAGTTTTGTTTGGAGATTTGGCAACGTGGTGACGTTCCGACTTGGCAACAGGCTTGTGAGCGCGTGTGTGTGTGTGTGTGTGTGTGTCTTGCCTCTAGTTTGAGCTGAAACGTCTCGAGGCTCGTTTGTAATAGAACGCGATTCGCGAATGTCAGTGTAATTTTTATTATTTGTGTTTGTGTTTCTACTGTGTGTGTGTTATAAACACGACTCCGTGTGGATAATTCCTCTTTTAATCGGTATGTTCTAATTATTATTTTTTATTTATTATTATAAATAATACAAGCCCTGAATGTCGGCTTGGAGGGAATTGTTTATTAGTTGCCCAAATCACCGTCAAGAGAGAGGATGGCGCTAGCTGACGGTTTATCAAATTTACTCCTTTCACTTGTCAGGCTATTGAAGTTTTCAGAAAGGGGCTGGGAATGTTTATTAAAGAAAATAAACTTGAATTTTTTATAATAAATTAGAGAGCGTTTTAGAGAGCTCTAGGAAGGGAGGGAGGGGCGATCAGCTGACCCCCCCCCCTCCTGTCAGGAAACGATCTTCCGACGGCTATGACTATATATATATATATTTTCTTTTAAATATGAAATAAATAAAAGCTGGTCTTTTTTTAGTTAATTTCTCTCTGTGCAACCAAAAGACTTCAATTTGTCTTTTGAACGATATCTAAAATAATACTAAGCAAATTCAAATCGTGTTTTTTTTTTAATTTAATGCTAAATTAGTTTAGGGTCCATGATTATAAAAAAGTGAAATCATTCGAATTTCAACAAAATTATTTATTTAACGAGAAGTCAGTTTTTGTGTTTGAGTGTCAGCACCAGACAAATTCTTGGACCTATCGCCACCAAATATTTTTTATTTTCAAGCGCTTTTTAAACTTATTCTAATTCACAAGTTTCGCCAAAATATTTCCATAAACTTGGAAGTTATTAACGCGAAGAGGTCAGTTTTTTGTGTTTGAGTGTCAACACCAGACAAAGCCTTTGGGCTATCGCCACCAATTTTTTTTTTTATTTTCAAGGGCTTTATAAACTTATTCTATATCACAAGTTTCGCCAAAATTTTTTGATAAACCTGGATGTTATTAAGGCGAAGAGGTCAGTTTTTGTGTTTGAGTGTCAACACCAGACAAACTCTATGGGCTATCGCCACCAAATTTTTTTTTTATTTTCAAGGGCTTTTTAAACTTATTCTAAATCTCAAGTTTCATCAAAACTTTTTGATAAACTTGGAAGTTATTAACGTGAAGAGGTCAGTTTTTGTGTTTGAGTGTCAACACCAGACAAAGTATTTGGGCTATCGCCTCCAATTTTTTTTTTATATTCAAGGTCTCTATAAACATATTCTAAATCACAAGTTTCGCCAAAATTTGTTGATAAACTTGGAAGTTATTAACGAGAAGAGATCAGTTTTTGTGTTTGAGTGCCAGAGGCGGGCCCGAGCGACTTTCCAAAGACAGCCGACGCTGCTAGTAATTTAATAAACATGTAATGATGATTTATGATGATAGACTAATGTAATAGGTAGTTGCATAAACAAGACATGTATGTTTGTATATATGTAGGTATGAATTAAATATCCTAATGCAATAGGAACGTTTGATGTGTGAGAGTTCGCCTTTTTGTATGCCCTTTTTGGCGGAGGGTGGGTGGAGGAGTCTCTATCTATTGTCTAGAGAAGTAAACAGGTTCACAAAATACCCTGCCTTTTGAGGGGGCGTTTGTTGCCTGTCACGCCTCCCCCCTCCCTTCCCCTCCCCCCTCCCCAACTACAAATAATAATTGAACGGAAGTGAAACATCAATTTCATGAATTTATAATCCATTAATGCTATATTATTTAGAATTGACTTTAGCTTTCAATTTTGCTAATAATAGAAGAAGAAATTAAAAGAATTTTAGGGCACTGTTCTAATTAACTAGCTATCCCTCGGATAAGCTGACTTTTGACATCTAGTAGGTAAATGGGGTAATTTCCCCCACTCCCCGAGATTTATATATCGTAGAACTATATAAAATTTAAAAATGAACTTGAAGAAGGTGGGGCAAGTGCCTCTCTGTTCTATCTCCCCAAATGACGTCACTGTCGGAACTTTCGTCTCAACTTATTTTTTATTAATAAGTATCTATATATTGCAATAAGAGTCAGTCCAAGGGCGGATACAAGGGAGGGGGGTGGGAGGGTAATGAGGGTAAGTAATTCCCTACCTTCCCCAAGAGAAAAAATTTTATTTTTTATTAAAAAATTTGATTTGTATATATTCTGGTAAACAAGTACAGAATGCACTTTTACAGAGAATAAGTGTGCTGTTCGAGCAGTCACACCAGATCACCCCCCACCGAGAAATTTTTCTGTATCCGCTATTAAGCTAATCATGTAATTAAATATGATCCCAGTTCGTAGTTAACTAGCTGAGACCGACAAAGAAAAAGAAAAGCCAACATATATATCACAGGTAACTTTACCATACGTAAAGAGGGGGATTTTTCAAGAACTCAAAATCAAAAAAAATCTCAAAATTTACCAGAAGAGTTTTTAAGGTGTACTAAAAAATAATCAAAAATTAAAAATTTTTCAAACCATTTGATTTTGTGTGGAATGCCCCATATATGGACCCTGTTATGCAAATGTGTGTCAAAGGCCAAAAAAAAATTCAAAATTGAGTTAAGGAATATTGTTTCAAATGCTATAATTAATAGTATTTTTTATGAAATATGTCCTAAAAAAATTTATATTTAATGTAAAAGCATAAAATTATTTTTACAATATTTCAATGCAGGATTTTCATTTTGCAAAAATGATTTATGTACACTGTTAAAAATTTTCGAGCCAGATTCATACACATGTGTAGGAAGTCTGTTACACAAACTGTTTATGAATATTCATTTTGGGTATATGAGAAAGGTCATATACCAAAAATGAATTTTACAAACCCAGATATGAAATTTTTCATATTCGGGTATATGAAAAAATTCATTTTCGGGTGTATGAATAAATTCATTTTTGGTATATGAAATTTAAATTACGGGTTTATGAATAAATTCATTTTTGGTATATGAAATTTAAATTACGGGTTTATGAGAAATAATATACTTTTTGTGAAAAATGAAAGTAGGAGAACTTTTAATTATAGACCACATATTTGTATTAAATATTTATTAAAAATATATAAATACTGTACAAATATATATATTTTTAATAAATATTTAATACAAATATGTGGTCTATAATTAAAAATTCTCCTAATAATAATATTTCAAACCACAAAAGCTTTAATAAACAAAAATTAAAGTCCTTACGAGTTTATACTTTTGAGGGAAAGTGAGTGGTCTAGATGAAATAATAGTTTTTTTTATTTATTTTATTTTTATTTATTAAAAAAAAATTATATTATATTAAAATATACAATTTTACTAAATAATAAAACAAATTAAAGTATTAAAATAATAAATTTGTATCAAAAAATAAATTTTTATACATTTCCAAGTAAATTAAACACAAATACAAATCATTTTAATAATTTAATACAAAGAATATGTCGATTTTCATCTTCTTTGAGAAGTAATAAAGAGTTACATTTCCATTGCAGTATGATTGGAGTTTATTCCCTGGTTGGAGACTAACCTCACCTGAAAAATGACAAACAATAATTGATTTGAAATTGAGAAAAAAAAAATTTCAATGAAAAAATTCAAATTCAATACTTACGATTTTGTTAGTAAAATGTTCCTATTTCAATATATTGATTAAATATTTATATTTCATTTTAAATAATAATACACGTTCAATTATCTATTCTATGCGTTAAATCAGCTACTTCAAAAACAGAATTTGGTGCCAACCTGGTGCCAACCTAACCAATTTCTTGTATATTTTAAAATTAATTATTTTGGTAAAAATTGTTAATTTTTATTTTAATTTCTATAGCTATTTAGTTGAATTACTTTATAAAAATTATTTAATTAGTATGACTTCATAAATATTTAAATAGTTTAGAGCGCGAATTTCAAACCAGAATTTAATCAATATAGATTTTAGAAATGAATTTTAAAAAGAATAATTTCAAGTTTCCTTAAAATAATTATAAAATAATATTAATAAAAATTCCTTGAGGTAGTCGAGTTATTTGAGAACGTTTAGACCAGTGATTCTCAACTTGTCGCGGTACACTTTTAACGATTTCAAAATTTGGCGGCACACAAAGAAAAAGATAAGTTTAAAAGTTGGTAATTTGTTCATAAACTTTTATATTAATTTTATTTCACATCCTGGGTGTATTAAAATTAAACTACGAAAAGTATGTGAAAAAAGAAGGAAAATTCATATTTTTTTTAAAGCGATACTTATTCATATACTTGTATATTAATTTTAACTCATATCCTGGTCTATTAAAATTAAACCACCAAAGTTTATGAGATATGAATGAAAATTCATATTTTTTTTTACAGTGTAGCCAAAACGCCCAACTAGTACGAAAATGTTACCAACAGATGGTAAGGCTATATTTAACCTCATGTCTTTGTTTGACACTTGTTGGCCTTAATAAGACTAGTTTATAAATATTATTATATGGACCACTGTTTTATTATTGTGTCAAGCGCCAAAAACTCAAATTCAAAATTGAGTTAAGCATGGAAATATTGTTTCAAATGTCTATAACTTAATAGTATTTTGTTTTATTGAAATTGTATAGTTTCGGACTAAAAAAATTTAATATTTAATGTAAAAGCTTTAAAATTATTTTTACAATATTTCAATGCAGAATTTTCATTTTGCATTTATGCGTCAAGTGCAAGACATCATAAACAACTATACGTTTGAGATATGAATTGCTGCGTTTAAGTATTTTCAATTATGAACACCAGTATAACTATTGTTTAGTAGGATTTAATTTATTTCAAATTTATATACACTATTATATTCTAGTTGTTGAAATTTAATACAAGTATTTCATAACCTACAAAAATTTTCTCTGAATTCGTAGATGTCAAAATTATTTAATTTTTTAGATATTATTCCTGATAATGAAGATGAGGATCAGTGCGATTTCGAAAAGACAACAAAATAAATAATATTAAGTCGATTTCATTATAACTTTGATTTACTGTTGCCATGTTCACTTCCATTCAGGAATTAATTGATGAGAAAATTTTGTTATCACTTTGCATTTAATTTTAAAATATTAATACTATTTAAAATTGATTAATGTAATTTTGATCAAAGGTTTCTATGCTATTAGTATTAAATATAACCATAAAAGAACTTTAATAATATCTCCGTTTTAATTTTTGAATTATAACCTAAAATTATTTTATTAATATAAATAGTGCATAGATTAATT
The DNA here is from genome assembly GCA_023213315.1 of Euborellia annulipes. Lineage (NCBI taxonomy): Eukaryota > Metazoa > Arthropoda > Insecta > Dermaptera > Anisolabididae > Euborellia > Euborellia annulipes. Next base: position 13,055 of record JAKCPI010002626.1, read on the forward strand.
TGCAATCATGTGTCAAGAGACTTTGAAGCATTTTTACAAATATAATTGGACTTAGAGAATTTTGCAATAATAATTTTTTATATTTTATTGTTTATTCTCTAAATTAGTCATATTTTTAGAATATCTGCTATAATTAGAGTATTTACTTGAACAATGATATATAATCTAATCAATACAATTTAAATCAGAAAAACTTTAATGTTAATTTTTTCAAATCTCGGTACCTGGCGCTTGACACACAATTGCGTAACAGGGTCCATATATCATTTAGAAAAGCATAAAAATATACAAATGTAGGCTTATAAGTGATCTGATAATGTCGGCTGTTAGACTAGCCTGCCATCTTTTGCAAGAGTGCTCAACTATTTGGACGTTATTTTTAAATAAATAAGAAATTTATTTTTGACTTCGTCCCCATTTTATTTAATTACTATAATGATTTTTACATTTTTAGATTAAAAAAAAAAAAAAATTACAAAACAAGACTTCTTTTTGGCCCGAATTATTTAATTTTCCTCTGTCGACGTTTCGGGGAGTAAACGTCGCCCATCTTCAGGACCTATATTACGAGCAATACATACTATATAATCAGAATTATTAATATATAATACACATCAATAACACTCAACAGACAGAAAGGCATATAAATCTACTTACAAAGGTGTTAAAAAATTCTTAGCTAGAATTTATATGCCTTTCTGTCTGTTGAGTGTTATTGATGTGTATTATATATTAATAATTCTGATTATACAGTATGTATTGCTCGTAATATAGGTCCTGAAGATGGGTGACGTTTACTCCTCGAAACGTCGACAGAGGAAAATTAAATAATTCGGGCCGAAAAGAAGTCTTGTTTTATTTCGTCTTCAATCTGTATTACGGCCTTCCTCCACATTGTCTTTAAAAAAATTACTATTTTCATTTAATAAGAGAATTAAATCCAAGTTGGGAACCACTGCTGTAGATAATTTGAAAAAGTTTGAATTATGGCAGCTCTGGCTAAGAGCAAATATAATTAAACAATATTTTATGAATGACCGAAGCGACCCAGACACCTCAGTCCTGAATAATATTGCAACACAACCAACCCCTAGAGAGGGTCCTAAATAGCCCTAGTCAATCAGTTTAACTCTCTAGCGTATTTGGTTGCCTATAACAAGGCGTTCCTTTCAATTCAATGGAATAGTAGAATTTAAATTTAAGATCACCTCAAGTGAGAGGTCCAAACAATTTTCTTTTTTTACTTGTTTGTCTTGATAAGAGTGATATCATGTCCAAAATTCGATGGCTGGTGGAAAATTGTTGTTATGTTCAATTTAAAGCACAAAGGAATTGAGCTACGGGGCTGGAATATTAGCCTATATTTAAGTTAGGCACCCCCCTGAGGCGTGACACAAACAAAATCGGCCAAAGAGTACTATTTTTTATTATTTTTTATTTATCTCAAAATTCGCTCTATCGATTTTGATTAAAATTCATATATCAATTATTTTTTAGATGCTTTTTAAAATGTATATTCTCATTTTGCCATTTAAATCTTTTGAAGCACACTTTACTCTTGTACTTGATAGGAAAGATAGGAGAAATGATTGCCATGGTAACAAGATATAAATATTTTCTCATGTTTATAAATTTTACATCTTGAATTCTAATATATGGGCTGGAAACTAAATATATCTCGACACAAAAAAATCTGGTTTGACAGTACATCTCATAACTTTCGGATTCCAAAGGGAAGTCGTGTGCAGTGCAGTAACTCCAAATTTTTTTTTTTTGCCTAATTGAAATCAGCAAGTGATATGCCCTCTTAATACAAATATTAACTCATTAAAATCACATAACATTTCTACACGATTGCCAACAAAATAGCAATATCCCAACCAGTTATACATAATTATATTCAAACACAATGCCAACTTGTTTCTCAATAATGATTAATGAAAAAAAAAAAAAATGTTTATAAAATTTGAAAAAAAAAAAAAAAAAAAAATTAATTAACGGTGTTATCCAGGTCTTAACGGATCTTTACGCCCAGAAAAAAAATTTTATTTATTAATTTTTCTTAAAAAAAATAAGAAATATTTAATTAAAACATTTCAGGATTCAACTAACAACTCGGAAAAAAAGCAAAGTTGTTTCCAAATGGAGTGGACTGTTCAAACCTGTAAGGTGTATTTAAAAAAAAAGAAATAATATTGATAATATTCAGCAAATTTTCAAGTATTTTAATATTTTCTAAATCATACTTCAACCCCAAAAGCTCACTTTGCGTCAATAAAAACGTAACATTTTGTTTCTTCTTCAGAAGACCTGTTCAACACCTATGCTTCCTTTCATGTCAGTGTGGATATCGATGACTTTGATAAATTGAATCGGGAGGATGCATGGCCTGCGGGAATCATTGTTAAGCCATTTCATGGAAGACTATATAGTGATATCATAAAGAAACCATTAATTAATCATGTAAATGAAGCAAGTGATGGATCAATTAATATATAACAGTTAGCCAATAACTATAATAGCTTTGTATCTAATTCAATGAATATATATTATCAAAACGTTAGAGGACTTAGGACTAAAACGAATGATTTTTATGTGAACAGTTGCTCAGAAATGTATGATGTTGTTTCCTTAACTGAAACTTGGTTAAATGAGTCAATAAACAGCATGGAGATCTTTTCGGATTTATATAGGGTTCATAGAAAGGATAGAGTGTCTAGTGAAAAAAGTGGGGAGGAGGAGTTCTCATTGCCGTAAATAGTCTAAATTTCTTATCCGAACGTATTTTTCCTCTTGAGACAGATGACTGTATCTGGATCAGAATCGAGCTCAGTGATCGTGTTTCTCTCTACTTATGTAGTGTGTATTTTTCTCCTTGCTCCTCCATATCACGGTACGAGGAGTTCTATGAGAGAATGGAGGACTATAATTTTAACACCAACGACTGTATAATCATTACTGGAGATTTCAACTTATTGATTGGAGGAACTGATCCTCATAAATTTGATAATCGGGACGCTAAAGTCAAAAACTTAAACCAGTTTATTAATTATAATGGTTTCCACTTATTAAACAACGTAAAGAACAAAATGGAGAGGACTCTGGATTTGGTGATCTCTAACGTTGACTTGGAGGTGGGGAAGTGCGATCTTCCTCTGTCGAGGGTGGATGAATATCATCCTCCCCTGTTAATTAATTTAAATAGAACAAGAGGTAGGAGGAGACTGAACGATTGCCCGAATCACGAAGTTTCTTTTGATTTTAAAAGAGGTGACTACAGGGCATTATATGAGGCACTAAATCGATGTGATTGGGACCCTCTGTATTGTATTCGGGATGTCAACTCTGCCCTTGAATTTGTTTACAAAAATCTGTTTCACTCTATGAATGTTAGTATCCCCAAAAAATCTAAACAAATTAGAAGAATTAAGTTTCCTAAATGGTTCAGTCCCTCATTAAAATATAAAGTAAAACTTAAGAACAGATATAGAAACCTGGCCAAAAGACATACAAACATTAAATATAAACGTCGTTTTATGGAGATTAGGAAGGAGGTGAATAGGGAATCTAAATTGTGTTATAAAAATTATATCTCGAAAATTGAGGAGAACTTACAGAGTGATCCCAAAAGGTTCTAGTCATACATAAAGGAGAGGAGAGGGATAAATTGTAGGAATGAGGGCACTTTCAAGATTGAGGGTAATACTGCCCCTACAAACCTAGACATAGCAAATAGCTTTGCGAAATATTTCTCAGGAAATCTTGCGAGTGATAGATCTATGAATTGCCCTGGTCTCGGTTTCCCTGGGAATTGTGTGGATTGTCTAACTATCAAAGAAATAACTAAGATGGATATAAGACATTCTCTTAAAAATATCAAACCTAGGGGTTCTATTGGTCCAGACGGGATTCCTCCTTTTATAGTGAAGGGCTGTTATGATATACTCGAGGACCCCCTGTATTATGTCTTCAACCTTTCCCTCAGACTTGGTAAATTTCCGGAAATCTGGAAGGTATCGCGAATCACTCCTATTTTTAAAAAGGGCAAAAAAGATAGAGTTGAGAACTATAGGCCCATATCTATTCTATCTACATTGGCCAAGCTATTTGAACAAATCTTATACAAAAAAAATCTTATCATATATCTTGAAATATATCTCTAATCATCAGCACGGATTTATTCCAAAAAGATCTGTTTGCTCTAACCTAGTCTCCTACATGGAATATATCTATGAAAGCATGGACGAGGGCTATCAGGTAGACGCGGTGTATACGGACTTTAGTAAGGCTTTTGACTCCGTCAATCACAAATTGTTACTATCCAAATTGGACTGGTATGGTTTCTCCGAGGGTCTTATAAATCTCTTCTCTGATTACCTTAAGAATAGGAAACAATTTGTATTGTTCAACAATTGTAAATCGGGAGAGTATGTAATGACTCGTGGGGTACCTCAGGGTAGTAATCTGGGCCCACTTTTGTTCATTATCTTTATAAACGATATAGTTAGGGTAATTAAAAACTGCAAATTCCTGCTTTATGCGGATGATTTAAAATTATTTAAATCCATAAAAGATGAAAATGATCAATTATGTATCCAAAAGGATCTTAATAGTGTTAAAGAATGGTGTATGAAAAACGACTTAACTTTAAATATTGATAAATGCTCGTCAATGATTTTCACAAGGAAATCAACGTATCCCAAAAAGATTTATCAAATTGGCGGGGTTGATCTTTCCCTGGGAGAGTCTGTTCTTGATTTGGGGATTACCTTAGACAGGAAACTGAACTTCAACGAGCATGTTGATATTATCGTGTGCAAATCGTACAAGATAATGGGACTTATAAAAAGGTCATCCTTCAGTTTCAGGAATAAGTCGACTTTATTAAGGCTATTTTTCTCGCTCGTGAGACCCCATTTGGAGTATGTGCCTGTGGTATGGTACCCTTACACTAATCAACAAATAAGCCAGATAGAAGCTGTGCAAAAGAAGTTTCTGAGGCATCTGTTTTACAGAAGTATAGGGTACCATGCTTCCTCGATACCATATGGACAACTCTTAGAGATGTTTGGGATGAGGTCGCTGGCGGAGAGGAGGAAGGTTGCACTTCTAAAATTTTTTTATAACATCCTCGGCGGAAGGGTTGACTGTCCGGAGTTGCTCTCTCGGGTGAGGTTTAGCGTCCCTGCTTTCAACTCGCGTAACAGATCCTTGTTCCACGTTGGGGCGACTCGTACTGTGTATGGGGAGAGAGCTCCCATACGTCTTCCCAATATGTCTTCTGTCGCGAATGCTTTTGCCATTGATATGATTTCGGTGAAATACAGTGACTTCATGAAGAGTATAGAGACTGTTTTAGGTTTGAGAACTTCTCTTTGAGTCTGTTGTGCGGTTATATTTATACTTATCTTATGTTACGAATTTTTAGAGTTTACTTATTATAGAGATATATTTATTTTATTGTTACGAATTTTTTAGAGTTTATTTATTATAGAGATATATTTATTTATTTTATTGTTACAATTTTTTAGAGTTTATTTATTATAGAGATATATCTATATTTATTTTATTGTTACAATTTTTAGAGTTTATTTATTATAGAGATATATTTATATTTATTTTATTGTTACAATTTTTTAGAGTTTATTTATTATAGAGATATATTTATATTTATTTTATTGTTACAAATTTTTGGAGTTTATTTATTGTTGATGTTGGAATTTACGCACTATAGAGCTTTGGGCTTACTTATTTGATGTGTTTTTTTTTCTGTTTTCATCTCGTCTTCTCTACTGTTAATTTTGTATTCCACGGTCTCGTAACAAACCCATGTAATTGGACACAAGTGTCTGTATGGTGTTTATGTTTTAAATAAATAAATAAATAAATAATCTACCTTAAGGTTGTTCGGACATTAAAGCACTTTGTTAAATTAAAAGCTAATTTTTTAATATGTTATTAATCACTATTAAATACGTATAAAATAAAATTTTGAAGCAGATCTGACACAGGGGTTATCGTGTAATTAATTTTTCAAAAATTGAAATTTAACATGTAGTCTATGGGGAACAGTAGCGTAGCCAGGATTTCTGCTTGGGGGGGGGCCCAAAAGTTTTATGAACCCCCCCCCTTCTCCAAGAAACTTAAAGTGGAGAAATTTTTTTTAGATAATATAATAATTATAAATAAAAAAACAAATAAAAAACAAATTTTTTGCTTGAAATAAAAAATAATTTTAATACAAAATCCGTAAATATTAGAGATTTTTTCAATTATTTATAAGTTTTTTGTTAGATTTTAGAATTTATGAGAGTTAATAAAATATTTATTAAAAAAAAAAAAAATATCATTAGGGAAAACAATAGGTATTTTTTTGTTTTGGGAGAAGGCTTTGGGGGGCCCGGCCCCCTGGGCCCCCCCCCCTGAATACGCCACTGATGGGGAATGTCGACGAAACGCACACATATCGAATTATATAGCCACCTCTGCAATAGGTAAAAAAAAAAAAAAAAAAACTTACATTTTTATCAATTCACTTCCGAGGAATACGTTAAACATAAAATCAAAAGTTTCTGCTCAACGCTTTGAAAGATATTTTAACAAGAAATTCAAAAAATTCCCCAAAATGACAGTCGCCAATATTTAAAAATAAGGAAGCATCGAAAGTCAGAGCAGCCTGGCAAAGTCGCATAAAATAATTGTCTTTTCTCGCTGTCAGTTATATTTTTTTTATTTTACAACATTTTTTCTCGCAAATCGTCCATTGTGTTTAAACTGATTTGCATTAAACATTGTAATATATTAAATAAAATAAAATTTAAGGCGTTTAAGATTTAAAATAAATAGCTGATGAATGCAATGTTGCCAGTTCTATATTACGTGAAATACTGCTCAAATCAAAAGTCATTCATTTATTATTTTTGGTAATTAAATTATTAACTTAATCCAATTATAAACTCTGATAGATCACGACTAAATTATAATAAGGAATTTTGGCATTCAAATTTCTAATTTGCCCTCGGGGCATGGCGTAGAGGTTAGCGTGCTAACCTCATATACCAAACGTCGCGGGTTCGGACCCCAGGCAGTCCGATGATTTTATTTAAGCCCATTGGATACCAAATGGCTTAAATAAGAATGCCTGGACCCCCATATATGTATATTTATCAATAACGGATATCGTAAAAAGTCTTAAATGGCCTGAGTTGCCGAAAAGACTGTGTGAATGTGTGTGTGAGTGTGAGTGTGAATGAGAAAAAAGTGTGAGTGTTTTTTTTTCTAAAAAAAAAAAAAAAAATTTCTAATTTTATTAAAAAAAAAAATTTAGATTCTATTATGACTTACGAGGTACTCTCCGAACAACCTTAAGAAACATTTAATATGAAATATATTATACATTTATAAGTAAATTTAACACAAGTACAAATCAATTTAATACAATTTAAATAAAATGAAAAATATGTCGATTTTCAATTTGAGGGACAAATCAACATAATCTCGATATGTTTTGTTTTTATAAGAATTTCCAATAAAATAGAGAAAAACTGAAAAGGAAAGATTATTTTTAAATTTTAAAAATTTGACGTCAATCAAAAAATTTCGACATTTTTGTCTTTGTTTTATTTTTACTTAGAAATGTATAAGTTATTTCATATTAAATATTTCCTGAACCTTAAATAAATTAAATATTTCATAGATTAGAAGACCCTAAGGGGGAGGGGCGAATATTAGCCACAGCGAGCAATTTCCTAATGATTACTAAAGTTTCATAAAAAAAAAAATAAATAATCTACGTTAGCGAAATGAATAGCTGAATCAATACGTAGTAGAAAAAATAAAAGGCCAATCAGCTAGGTTTATTTCTTTAATAGAGAACCCACAGCGACGTTTCGGTCGACTATGAGACCATCTTCATGGCTAGAGTTTAATCATTAGAAAAATCTCTTAAGTTCTTTGACAGACATTTCATAAAATTCATTAAGATCTATCAGATATAATGCCATGAAGATGGTCTCATAGTCGACCGAAATGTCGCTGTGGGTTCTCTATTAAAGAAATAAACCTAGCTGCTCGGCCTTTTAATATTTCTACTAATAAATAATGGTTTGTATTGATACATTTTTGTGTTTCTATTATAATATAAAATATGGGGGGGGGAGGCGTGAAATGATTAAATATTTTTAAGGGAGGCGTGGTAACAAAGTTTGGAAACCACTGGATTAGAGTATCATTAAGTTAGAGTAGAACAGGCTTTTTTTAAGAAGAAACAAAGTGTTGTTACGTTTTCATTGACGCTCAGTGTAGATTATAAAATTGGAGACAAGAACGTCTTCTTTGTTCCGTCTCGACAACAACCGAAACGTCATTTGATAAATGATTACTTGGACCCGCCTTCGGCAGAACTTCTAAAAATATCAACAAGTTTAAACAAAAATTAAAGAGTGACATTCGAGTAGTGTTGCCATGCCACCCCTCAGTGGTGTACCTAGACCCCGGGGGGGGGGTCTCCAAATTGCCGTTCTTTCGAAGTGGCTTTTATAAAAAATTTAGCCCTCGGGGCTTGGTATAGAGGTTAGCGTGCTAACCTCGTATACAAAACGTGGCGGGTTCGGACCCCAGGCAGTCCGATGATTTTATTTAAGCCAATTGGATACCAAATGGCTTAAATAAGAATGCCTGGACCCCATATATGTATATTTATCAATAACGGTTATCGTCAAAGTCTTATATGGCCTGAGTTGCCGAAAAGACAGTGTGAATGTGTGTGTGAGTGTGAGTGTGAATGAGAAAAAAAAAATAAAAATAAATAAATAAATAAAAAATTTAAATTTTAAAAGAAATTGTTGAAGCGAGAAAATTGGAAAAAACTAAAAAAGTACCAAGCGCAATTTCATAGTGGAACCGCAAATAGTATATATTTAAAAACATATAACCAAGTATTTATTAATTTAAATAAGCGAAAAATGTAGGTACCGCCGGGAGTCGCACCACGGATCTGTAGATTTACGCTCAACATGCCCTACTGTTGGACCACAGTACGCACTCGCTTATTTAAATTATGATAGATCGCTGATTTCAGTCTACTAGAGAAACGCCGCTCAAATCAAGCGTTCAGATTTCTCCGTTGTAAATCGACAGATCCGTGGTGCGACTCCCGGCGGTACCTACATTTTTCGCTTATTTAAATTAATAAATACTTGGTTATATGTTTTTCATAATTACTTCATGGACCAACACTTTCTTTATATACTTAAAATTTGGAAAAAATCGTTAGAGCCGTTTTCGAGAACTGATATGCTTACATATAAACAAACAAACAAATAAACATTGCTTATTTAATAGTATTAGAATAACCCTGGAAAGGATATATATCTAACCCTACAAGTCCTCCTAGTGATTGCCCAGCTGGGGCTGTCTGGAAAAAGACAGATACTGCTCCGATTCAGTGGAATGTCCAATGCGCAAACTTGAAGGCAAATGAAGACCTCCCGCACTATAAGGGACTACTGACCGTCCAGGAACCGATTAGTGGGTGTAAGGAGGATTATATTACAAATATCCTGAAACCGGTCAATAAGCCACAGGTCAACAATTTATATTTCTTTATGTTGTCTATGTTTAGGACAAGATTATTTGTTGTCTAACTTGATGCATCCTTTACGATACGAATAATGTCTAACAAGTTTTTTTTTTGTAATTTTATTCTTTGCTTAATTGGTGGCCAAAATGGTGATGTGTAACTAACTAATTCTCTGCTTTCATACTAAATATAAATATTAATTAGAGCCTTGTTTGAAAAGGATGGAATTTTTTCAATCAATGGTCAAATAGGCGCTTCATTAGCCAGTCAATATATCATTTAAGATAGCAAGTTTGCGAGATATGTTTGTGCTTAAGATTGGGCAAAATTGCACCCTCTGGAGTCGAACCAGGACCTCTACGCTTTCGTGGCGGGTGGACTACCCTTATCCTAGAGCGCCGGCCCAAGGTTAAGGGTAGTCCACCAGCCGCGAAAGCGTGGAGGTCCTGGTTCGAATCCAGGAGGTGCACTTTTTTTTTTAGCCACCACTGAACATGACTGTTTCTATTCCTTAATTAACATTAGCACGGATCAATCGGAATTATATATTAAGGAGCCCCGCGAGAATATTCTTCTCCCGGTTAGCAGGTGTCCACACCACAGGCCTTTTATCATAGAAATAAAGCGGCAACATTTCAAAATTGATTTTTTTTTTTATTTAACGACTGTTAGTTTTTTTAATATTAGATATATAAAGTGTGATAATGACGATAATAAGAGCTCAGTCATCATTTTTTGTTTTTTGAGTACTTAAAAAAAACAACAAGAGATGTAATTAATGTTTCTACTCATTAGCCCCTATAGAGAGAGAGAGAGAGAGAGAGAGCAACTTGTTTTAACACCACAGAGAGGATGATATTACAACGTTCGGTACATATTAACGATAGCGTGTGTGCATGCACGTGTAAAACCTGATCCGGAACTGTGCATGTCATATGAATCAGATAGAGGAGGAGATGAAGACCACCTCGCTCTCTTGCTCTCTCTCTCTCTCTCTCTCTCTCTCTCTCTCTCGCTCTCTCGCACCTGACCAGGGAGGAGAAAACATTCATCATTAGATGGAATTCGATTAATTTAAATGGTGTTTTGACGTAAAATACGGCATTAAAATTAACGTGAAAAATATCGAGAATTAAATTATATCACGTGATATAATTTTAAAAAATCTGGTGTGACTGGCGCACAGCACACAACTTTCTCTTACCTTCGGTAATCGAAAGTTGTGTTCTGTGGTTGTCACACCAGATTTCTGTGTCGACATGTATTTAGTTTCCGACAGTACGGTACATTCGATTTTCAAGATGTAAAATTTATAAGTATGGGAAAATATTTATATTTTGTTACCATGGCAACCATTTCTCCTATCTTCCCTATGAAATACATGAGTAAAGTGGTCTTCAGAAGATTTCAATCACAAAATGAGAATATACATTTTATTGAGAATCTAAAAAATAATTGATTTTTGAATTTAAAAAAAAATCGTTGGAGCGAATTTAGAGATTTGTTCAAAAGCTTCGTGTCACGTCCCATGGGGGTGCCTAACTTAAATATAAAATAGCTACTTTCATTCTTGAGATATTTTGTTCACAGACAGACAGACAGACACACACACAGACAGACCATGTCGCGAAAACCACTTTTTTGGATTCAGGGGACCTCAAAACGTGAAGATCCATCAAAATCTCGACATCGAATTTTTGACATGAATCCAATACTTTCTCTCTCTATATATATTACATATATACATAGGTAAGAGAAAGTAAAAATCAAAGAATTTATCTCCTGGCCCCCGTAAAACAAAAATGAAAATTAATAATTAAATTAAATAGATATTAATAAATAAAGTCGTTTCAGACAATGGCAGAAAGTTACAGGATTACAGTATGACGTTTAAAATTCAATATGTTTGCCATAGATAGCAACAGAGAAGATATGAAAATTCGGGGCTAGTATCTTCTTGTTTAGGTAGATGGAACATCGTAGATAATAGATGGAATACTTCCCAATTCACTTGCAAGTGGCGAGTAGTTAAACTAAAATAGACTTTCACACGGTTCAAGATATTTGTTTAAGTTATTGTACTAATCTCATAGAAAACAGACATAAGGTACTTGGTATGGAAAGCAACCTAAACTATTCGACTGATTTTTACCAAATGAACAAAACTTTATATGTTTTTACACATCTGTAAACGCAACAATTATTTATTTTATTAAAGAGTACAATGGTTCTTAAAGTGCCGAATAATTCAGTAGTGTGACTAACAGACACTATTATAAAGCATTTATAAGATTAACTCTTGAAACCCTTTGAAATATGAATTAGTTTGTAGATACTAACGAGTGTTTGCTTTTCTTTTTTTTTTTTTGCCAAAGCGTGATTTAGTATCGATCTACATATATATGAACCCTGTTATGCAATGGTGTGTCAAAGACCAAAATATTCAAAATTGAGTTAAGCACGGAATATTGTTTCAAATGCTTTAATTAATAGTATTTTTTATGAAATATGTCCTAAAAATATTTATATTTAATGTAAAAGCATAAAATTACTTTTACAATATTTCAATGCAGGATTTACATTTTGCAATAATGATTTATGTTCCTAACACGTTGTTTTTTATGATGTGAACAACCAATACAAACTTATTTAAACTTAAATAAACCAAAATTCTTTTTTTTTTAAATGAGAAATGAATTCGTAGATGTCAAAATTTAATTTTTTGATATTATTCCTGATAATGAAGATGAGGATCAGTGCGATTTCGATATTAAGTCGATTTCATTATAACTTTGATTTACTGTTGCCATGTTCACTTCCATTCAGGAATTAATTGATGAGAAAATTTTGTTATCACTTTGTATTTAATTTTAAAACGTTAATAGTATTTAAAATTTATTAATGTAATTTTGATAAAAAGTTTCTAAGCTATTTAGTATTAAATATAACCATAAAAGAACTTTAATAATATCTCCGTTTTAATTTTTGAATTATAACCTAAAATTATTTTATTTATTATCAAGAGACTTTGAAGCATTTTTACAAATATAATATTGGACTTGGAGAATTTTGCAAAAATAATTTTTTATATTTTATTGTTTTTCTCTAAATTTGTCGTATTTTTAGAGATAATTTATGAATATCTGCCATAATTACAGTATTTACTTGCACAATTGACAAAAAATGATATATAATCTAATCAAAACAATTTAAATCAGAAAAACTTTAATGTTGATTTTCTTAAAGCTCGATGTTTAGCCTTTGACACACCATTGAATAACAGGTTCCATATATAGACATGTCAATGGTTCAAAAAGGAAAACCGAAAAATCAAAAAAAAAATCTCAACAATCAACACGCCCTCGCCCTCCGCCAGCTAGCTCGGCGGACAATCGCCTTTTCTTAATTGGACTATGTTATGCACGAAGGAACCAAGCGCCATTAACATAAATCTGAGATAAATGTCATTTCATTTGCACAAATGTAAACAAACCCAATGGCAATGACTTTTTTTTTGTTTTATACAAAAAGTGCACAAAGTAATAACGTTGTGATTTAAATAAAGAGGTAGATTCTTTTTCCCTACAAGATGGCGGTATTATCTCAATTTCGATCATAATGGCGCTTGGTTCCTTCATGCATAAACATGGTCCGATTATGAAAAGAAAATTATTATTATTCCACTCCAATTCAGTGACTGCTTGAGGATTTGTTTACATTCATAGAATACATAAATGCAAAGAATACATAAATATTTCTCTAAAAATTTCCTATGGGAAAAATCGTAATTTTAGGATTTAATAGCTCAAAAATTTATGGTCCTTTTTAAGAATACAAAATTTGATTTCGAAATTCCAACGAGAAGTTGCTCAAAAAGACAGACAGAGAGACGGACATTAACGAATTATATAAATATATTATTGAAAGAAGATTATAGATTTAAATAAATGTTAATTACTATTTTTTAATACCGCAGAGCACAAACCCATTCAGATTATCTGTTCGGATTTAGACTAGAGAGCATTTAAAAGAGAAGACATTTAAAATTTTAAATAAATAGATAAATCACTTTTTGAGGTAATCACATGACAAGGAAGATCAAGAGATTTCAGCACGTGGATTAAATAACGTTTCTATATTACCATAAACCCCTCCTCTCTATTATTCATTCAATCCTTTAAAAAAAAAAAATGCATGTATTTATTTTATAATTTATTATTAAAATATATGACAGGCGAAACGTCAAAATAAAGAGATATTTAAATGATTGATAAAAAGTGAGAGAGCAGGCCGTTCGTTTATCTATCTATTGTGTATTTTAAAATAAACAAATGATCTCGACGTGTCTGTCTGCCCTTGGAGCGACCTGCCATCATCATTAGAAATGCAGATTCCTCCACCCTTTTTAAACATTTATGTATCAAATACGAATATGTCTGCCATATAAGAAGAATCGGCACTCGTTGCTAAGAGAGTGTGTGCATTAGGGCTCAAATACTTCAAATAGAGATGCGAATAACCAATCTCCTGTGCAGAAAGGCGACATCCTATCTCATTCGCCCCCCCCCTCCACTTTATTGTCTATTTAAGTGCCTAAGGCGGGCTTCCCGCCCCCTTGACCCCTTGCGCGCTTTCGGCGAGCAATTGCAAAATTTTGAGGTTTCAAATTTCCCTCTCCCACTCCACTTCCTGTAACTCTAGCCAATCAACACACTGATAGGCACATACACACAGGGACTGGAAGTCAGCCGGTAGTACTTTATATTATACTAGTAGTATGATGATGATTAGATAAGGAAATTTTTAGATGTTTAGGCCCTCCTTCCCCAAAATAAAAAAATCTGGTGTGACTGTAACACAGCACACAACTTTCTCTTACCTTCGTTAATCGAAAGTTGTGTTCTGTGCTTGTCACACCAGATTTTTTGTGTCGACATATATTTAGTTTCCGCCGATATATTAAAATTCAAGAGGTAAAATTTGTAAGCATGAGAAAATATTTATATTTTGTTACCATGACAACCATTTCTCCTATCTTTCCTATGACGTACAAGAGTAAAGTGTGCTTCAGAAGATTTCAATGTCAAAATGAGAATATATATTTTAAAGAGCATCTAAAAAAAAAAATTGATTTTTTGAATTTTAATCAAAATCGAAGAGAATTTAAAAAAAAATCGAAAAAACTGAAAAACTACATTAGTAAAGTACTAGTACTCTTTGGCCGATTTTGTTTAAAAGCTTATTTTCACGCTCCAGGGGGGATGTATAACTTAAATATAAAATTTCAGCCTCATAGCTCAATTCCTTCATGCTTGAACAGAGACACACAGACATTTTTGACATGATTGCAATACTTTCTCTCTATATAGGCCTATATTAACATATATTGAGGTAAGAGAAAGTAACAAAATGGGCTGAAAATCGTGAGTTTCCGGACTCTTTTTTTAATGGGAATTCTTTTGCTCGTGTTCAATTCCCCTTACAAACAATGCTGTAAGTGATGCGATGGTCTATTCACTCTAATTTAATGCATGGTTGTTTATTTATTGTGATTTAGTCAAATCATCCCGCTTGGAGTTCAAATTCGTTTTTTTTTTTTTTTATCTATTAAACAATTAGGAAGTAACTAACTACGCAGCCCGCTTTTGGATCGCCCTTTTGTTTCTCCTTAATCGAACCTTACAGATATTATATATTAAGTTATAGTTAAGCTTTTTTTTTTTTTTTTGTATTGTCAATTAATTTAAAAACACCGGTACAAGATAAGTTTTTTTTTTTTTTTTTTTTTAAATTTGTGAAATTATAACAACTCAAAAAGTTGTTGGGATTTGGATTCTCGGAATCGATTAATCATTTCTGAAAGTCAACTTTTTAAAAACTCTTTAACTCGTGCTTAGGAGATACTCAGTAAAAATTAAAATATATTTATTTATTTATAATATAAGATTTATTATGTATTTAAACATTTTATTTACAAATATTGTTTTCAATATTTGTATAAAAGAATATTCTATAGGGAAATTGCACGTTATATTGCACCGGACATTCAAATAAAATATGAAAGATGAGTATCAAATAAAACATTAAAATTGAGGAATTAAGAATGCCACATATGTTCACTAACCGATCTTAGAAAGCGTGTTGATTGGTGTGTTATGTGTAGGTTTTAAAAGAAAGATGAAAGTCAATCAATGTAAACATTACAAACTATATTACGATCGGATGCTCTGTGGTGTAAGAAAAAAATTCGGAAGTCGTCCAGTGAGAATCGATTCTAATCAACTTGAAAGAGTTTCAACTCGATTCTAAAAAGTCGATTATTTTCAGTAAAAAATCGATTCTTGACTTGAGTCAGAGTCGACTTTTCCATCCCTAGTCTTTAGAAGGTCCTCTATGAACATGTAAAGTTTCAATACAGCATGTAAGTACTACTACTGTACAGTGAGGGACAATATTAAGTCCCACCCATGCGTTTTCTACTTATGATTATTTCATTGTCTTTAAAAAAATATTATATATTTTTTAATGGAAACTTTCATGGTTGAAACCTAGAAAATTCCCAATAAAGATTTTCATTTTCTTTTATAAAAACAATGAAATAATCACAAGTAGATAACGCATGGGTGGGAATATTGTCCCTCACTGTATGTTACAACGAAAGCCATGTTATTATAAAATATTGTATCGATACCGTATATGCCTTTAAAAAAAAAATAATAAAAGCTTGGGAAGTGCTTAAAAATCAAATTATTTATGGAAAGAAATTCAATAATATAGCCCGCGAAAAAATAAAAAAATTTTGTTTAAAAACTCCATAACACATAAAAAGAAGGAATAAAATTTCCTGTTTGAATTTGTCAAAAAATTGGATTGGACGTCAAAATACATAAGATAATAACGCGGACCTGAGAATGGAACTTTGATTATCCAGCGTCCAGAGAGTAAATAAATTTATTTGTTGTTCTCTTCATCTTCTCCATTAAAATACACCAAATGGATTTAAAAATTATGATGGAAATCAGGGGCGTATATAGAAATTTTTTTCGGGGGGCCCGAACTCAAAAATTTTTCTGAGGAAAATTTTTTTTTAAGAAACTACATTTTTTTTCACATGAAATTTTTTGCGGAACATTTGTTCTTTTGCGGAACCAAAGTTTTCCATCCTGCGGAAAAATTTGTTGCGCTGATGTCTGTATATCCCTATATATGTATAGGTTTTTGGAAAATTTCGGGGGGGCCCGGGCCCCCTCGGCCCCCCCTTATATACGCCCCTGATGGAAATATACAGGGAAGATAGACAGACCATTTTGCAGAGTTCAGTTCATTTCTTGTCATTTATGGCAAAATATCAAATTAATTATTGAGTTGACCAAAGTAGCCAAAGTGTGAAAAAAAAAAACGTTTTCGTATATTAACTGCATTATTTATTTTTGACGTTTAATTGACTTTTCGCTAGATAATTGATTATTTCTATAACAACTTTATTCGATAAATAAATCATCCAGAACCATGAATAGGAAAAAAAAAAAGCGAAGTGAGCGATCAAAGTAAAGCGTGAATCATAAAAAACAATCCGACTAATTGGTTCGGATAATCAATAATTTTGAAGAAAGGAATTTAAAAAAAAAAAATAAATCAAAGGTCATGAAGAATTTAAAATGATTTTCATAAAAAAAAAGGAAATCATTGTGTGGTTTTATGAAAGCACGATGCAAGTGAAACTTTTTTTTCGGATCGTAGGCGTTTAACTGAAAATTTTCAGAGAATTATTCAATTAAGGGTATTGTAATCGCGTTTTTAATCTTAACTTAATAATTGGAAAATGGGAAATCAATAGACGCATGTCAAAAACTGAGAACAATATTTATTTAGTAATTGAAGATTTAAATCATTTTAAATTATTTTAAAAATTATATTTTATCAATTTAAAAATTGAATAATTAAATCTCACAATTATTTTTTTATAATTCGTCACATATAATAGATTTCAACTTTTCTATTTTTGTCGTCACGGCTTGTGACGTCATGGCTTTAGCGTCACGGCCTTTGACGTCACGACCTGTAACGCGACATGCTGATATAAGAGCGAAAAAATTGAGACCATCACATAAAAGTTACACTTTAATAAATTGATATTAAAAAAAATTACTGACGACATAGGAGGCTTTTTTTTAACTGGCATCGACTTGCAAAAAATGAGAACCCAAGAGAATATGCTTTAATTTAAAACCTAAAATAGCGGGTGAAATCTGGTAATGACTTACTAACGAAATTTTTCACCTCATTAAAGGGAAACGAGACGATATTATTAATAAAACCAAATCAAGCTGAGACTTTTCTTTTTTTTTCGAAACACCCTGTAGTTTTGTCCTAAAATCCCTATGTACTAGGCATATATAAAAGTTTTTTGAGAATATATAGCCACAATGAAAATGTAACATTGTGTTTTTTCTTAAGGAAATTAGGTAAAAAGCCCTTCCATCTTTATAAATATTTATTTTTTTAATTCACTTGGCATTTAGATGAACCTATTATTAGATAGTCTATTAAAAAGAGATATCATAAATTATATTCATTATTCCTTTTTTTTTTTTTAACCTTTTAGATAGTCTTAAAAAGAGATATCATAAATTATATTCATTATTCAAAAAAAAAAAAAAAAAAAAAAAAAAAAAACCTGAGAAAACTTTAAAAGAATGGACGATTAGGCATAAATCTTTTTACTTCTCTTTCCCTTTATATATGTTAATATATAGAAAGGCCCTCGGGCTTGGTGTAGTTGGTGGCGTGCCTACCTTCTAATGTATAGCGAACGTTGCGTTGGGACCCCAGGCAGTCCAATGATTTTATTTAAGCCATTTGGATACCAAAATATTGAAAAGATTCCCTTCCAAAGGCGTAACTAGTCTGGGGCGAAGTTCAACTGGGGCGCCGTTTTTCGTTCGAGATTTTTTTTTAGTAAGCTTATACAGGGTGTCCGGTAAAGAATGGATAACCTTGAAATGTCTTATAGTATAACTTATGGCCGTTCAGAAAAAAAATTGAAACAAAATATATCATAAGTAGTACCTAAGATATGATTTTTTTAAAAGAAAGGTCTAATTTTTTTACCTTGTTTTACTTTTATGAACACTATGATCAGAAATGAATGGATTCCATCGGTTTGTTGTTATTTTATTATTATACACGAACTATGCTAATAGATAAACAGTGAATAGTATGACTAGCTATTGCACTTTTTTATTAAAAAATTAGCAAATTCCAATAAAATAGCCAGGTGGTCGTTTTAACACTGATTTTAATTATTTTAATTTGCTAATTTTTTAATAAAAAAGTGCAATAGCTAGTCATACTATTCACTGTTTATCTATTAGCATAGTTCGTGTATAATAATAAAATAACAAGCCCAAGGGGCTTGGAGTAGTTGGTAGCGTGCCTACCTTCTATACCGAACGTCTCGGGTTCGGATCCCAGGCAGTCCGATAATTTTATTTAAGGCATTTGGATACCAAATGACTTAAATAAAAATGCCTGGACCCCACAATTGATATATTAAACATACTGATAATCGTAAAAAGTCTTAAATGGCCTCAGTTGCCGAAAAGACTGTGTGAATGTGTGTGTGAATGTGAGGGTGAATGAGAAAAAAGTGTGAATGTTTTTTTAAAAAAAAAAAAAAAAAAAAAATAAAATAACAACAAACCGATGGAATCCATTCATTTCTGATCGTAGTGTTCATAAAAGTAAAACAAGGTAAAAAAATTAGACCTTTCTTTTAAAAAAATCATATCTTAGGTACTACTTATGATATATTTTGTTTCAATTTTTTTTCTGAACGGCCATAAGTTATACTATAAGACATTTCAAGGTTATCCATTCTTTACCGGACACCCTGTATGAATCTCATTCGACCTTTTTATTTTTTTGTAGTACGTTCGAGCTTTTTTTTGGTAATTTTTCTCCGTATTTGTGATATAAAATGAATTTATTATAAAATTTCAAAAAAAAAAAAAAAATGCCGGAGATTTAGGTAAAAATCCGGAAAGCCGGAGGGTTGGCAGCAATGGCACTGAATATAAAAAATGAGTTTTTAAACATAGTTAAAGATGCAGGAGAAAACATTCAGTCCTTCCTGTTTTTAATATTTTTATCTGATTTTGATTAAAAAAAAAAAAAAAAAAAACCTTTTCGAGTACAGAGGCCATTTAGGGGTTATATCTTTATTTATATTAATTTTAAATAAAATTTTTTTAAATACAAGTACCGATGGCTACCGGGGGGCGTTCCACACGTTGATTGCTCGGGATCAATATTTTTACTTTTTATTATTTTTTTCCATCCATCTCTTTTGACTTTTTTTTCTTCATTTTAAAAACTTTTTTTTTTAATTATGAATTTCGAAAAATGAAATATTAAGGTACATATTTTATTTTTGTTTAAATTCATTTTAAATAGTAGAAATCAAGTTGTAATATAATTTTAAAAAACAATCAATTTTTTTTTTAGACAATCTATGGGAAGAATATAATAAAATCACCGTCCCTGGGCTATATCTTAGATGCCCTCGGTATCGAGGGGCGCCAAAGGCTTGATGCGCCCGGGGTGGGGGGGGGCATTTCGTCCCCACCTAGATACGCTACTGTTCCCTTCCAATGTGCATTGTGATAAACTAGTATTTGAAGATGACATAAGAGGCCCGTATATCGATGGCTCTCGGCGGCCCTGGTCAAGAGTAATGGCGCCCTTTAACGAGAATAAAGACTTCTATTTATAATCCAAAGAATCTCATTTTTTTGTAGAGAATAGCCTAAATGAAATGAATCGAGAGAGATCTTTTAGTGAGATTCCTTTCAAAATTAGTGGAATTTATTATTATTATAGCTACATTTACATCTTTTTTTCTTTTTCATGATGGAATTTCCTTATGATATTATAAAATAAACTCCATTTAGACCAATGAGAGAGAATTTTTTCTTTTATTTAAAACCATATCAAACGAATAAATAAACAAGAAAAAGAAGAAGAAGAGGTTTAAAAAATATTCATCTTCTTCCGCAATTATTTTATAAAATCCTCTTCTTGTGTTAGTCATCATCCAAATAGCTTTCTTAAAATACAAGATAAAAATAAAAATAAATTTTTTTTTATTTTAAATCTGTATTCCAAGAAGAGATATTTCCGTCATATACGTAGAGAGCGGCCAGCAAGCAGCAGCCATTAATAAAGAAAGCAATTAGGCGTTCGTTTTATCTTGAAGAATGCGCGCGCGGCGATTGAGAAATTTCAATTTATAGAAACATCAGGAAGTTTACTAACATTTTGATTTATTTATTTATTTTTTTTTAAATAAGAAGAAGAAGAATTAGTTTATAACACAATAAAAATAATATTTTATTGAGGACTAGGGCTATGCTAACAACTATACCAAGGCCCGGGGACTACCTACCTAGGTCAGTCAAAAAAAAAAGAAAATTTAATTAAATAACAATCTTTATTATTTTTCATTTGAGAGATTTAATTATTAATTAGCATTAATTTTTCACAAGAAGAGAGAGAACAATGCTTTCTAATGGAAAAATTCTAACTTTGTGAACCCCTTAAAAGGGGGGCCCCTACCCCTACTTGACATAATGATAGCCTTAAACCACCCGTGGAAAAATCTCTACTCAAACTCCATGAAAATCTGCCCAGCAGTTTCGGAGTTTATCAGTTACAAACAGACAAGAATTTGTCTTTTAAACAAAAGTAAAAGTAGGCTAATAAAATTTAAGATAACTAATTAAAGTTAAAAATTGAATAATTAAAACTCACAATTATTATTCTATAATTAATCATATATATTAAAGTTCAATTTTCGTATTTTTGTCATTCATATTGATAGAGAATTCGATACGTCAGTTAGTCACCCTGATCCTAACGCCTAAAAAGTAGACAACCAACAACGCTAAGCTGCCTAAACGGTAGCAAAGAGAAACTCCCTACAACAATATAAACACCCTGCCTCGCTTGGGCCCATGACGGAGGAATAAATCCCTTTGCTACTGGATAGTAGTTCAATAGTAGAGTTCTTACCTCTTGTGCTAGGGGTCAGGAGTTCACATTCCGTTTCATTCGACAAATATTTATTTCAATTGAACTTATCAATTGACTGAGTCTAAATGGCTTCCGATGCCGAAGAAGACATTTAAAAATTTGTAATCCAATTACTCAAACCAAAAAAATGCTCTAGTCATATCCTATTGTGACAGCTTTATAACTATTAATAGTTTCTCTTTTGTTGTTATTTCAAATATTTTTGTTGAAGAAATTACAATATTTTATTTGTTTCTTAAAAGAGCTCATTTCTATTCATTCAGTGCCCGAAATTTGTGGTTTATCATAAAAATATAATATTATAGTGTAGCTGTTTATAAACATTTTATTTTACTAAATAATATATGTTATTGATTGGAGAGGGCAGATCCTCTCTCTAGAGGAAAAGAAAAAAAAAAATTCCCTCCTTCATTCGTCTTGCTCTTTGCGTGCGCTTTCAAATAAAATATTTATCTCTAAGATATTCGCTCTAGAATTTATACGAGACATTTTTTTTTCTCTCTACTTGATCTCCATTTTATTATATATTAATATTATAGAATGAAAAATTTTACCTACAGTAAATTCAATTTTCTTTTAAATAATCAAAATTAATTTAAAAGAAATTGACCCAATTATAAAAATTTGGTGTGACTGGTCGCACTTTGAAAGTTGTGTTCTGTGTATGTCACATCAGATGTTTTGTGTCAATGTTTTTGACGAAATAGTAAAATTCGATGAGTAAAATTTATAAACATGGGCAAATATGTATAATTTGTGACAATGCCATGCCAACCATTTCTCCAATCTTTCCCTTGAAGTACAAGAGTAAAGTGTGCTTCAAACAATTTTGAGGGAAAATGAAATATATGATGAAGAATATGGCTGTTGAACTTAATCGACCGAAGAGTACTAGTACTTTACTGATGTACTTTTGCAGTTTTTTTTTTTTTCGAAATTCGCTCCAACGATTTTGATTAAAATTAAATTATTTTTTAGAAGTTCTTTCAAACATATATATATTCTCAATAAGGATAGTGGATCGCAGCCAGGAAAAATAAAATCAATTTCTATCAGATTTTCTTTATTTGATCGTCAACGTTTCGAAAGCCAGTCACGTACTTCCTCAGGACAATCAATAGTCAAGAAAAAAAAACACAGATGAATGTATTGGTAATTTAAAGAAAATTGAAATCGTCAATGCAATAGACCTAATTTCTTGAATGAAACTATTGAAATTGTATTATTATGAATGAAAAAATTTACTTTCCCTAAAAAAAAAAAGGTAAAATGATTTTCACGGGGGCGGAAAAAATTTCAAAAAAAAAAAAAAAAAGATAAAATGATATGCATTTTTTGTAGGAAATACAAGTTTCGGTTTCGGCCGAAACTAAGATTGAGGCCAAAATTCGGTTTTGGTATCCAAATGGCTTAAATAAAATCATCGGACTGCCTGGGGTCCGAACCCGCGACTTTTGGTATACAAGGTTAGCACGCTAACCCCTACACCAAGCCCCGAGGGCAAAAGAAAAATTTTTTTTTAAAAAACATTCACACTTTTTTCTCATTCACACTCACACTCACACACACATTCACACTGTCTTTTCGGCAGCTCAGGCCATATAAGACATTTACGATAACCGTTATTTATGAATTTATATATATTAGGGTCCAGGCATTTTTATTTAAGCCATCTGGTATCCAGATGGCTTAAATAAAATCATCGGACTGCCTGGGGTCCGAACCCGCGACGTTTGGTATAGGAGGTTAGCACGCTAACCTCTACACCACGCCCCGTGGGCCAAAAGAAAAATATTACTACGTATTCCAATCCAGTGCCTGCTTAAAGATTTGTTTACATTCATAGAATATATAAATGAAAAGAATACATAGATATTTCTCTATACATTTCCTATGGGAGAAATCGTAACTTTAGCAATTAATAACTCCAAAAGTTAGAGGAATTTCGAGACCTGAGTATTTTTCCGGGACTCTCCATAACGTCCTCTATAAGACTGCAAAATTTCGTTTCAAAATTCCAACGGGAAGTTGGTCAAACAGAGCGTGACAGACGGACGGACACTCCGCGATTATTACGTATATATATAGGCCTATTTTCAATGTAATAATCGAAACTAATCCTGCAGCATAATCTCTTTCCTCTCTCTTTTTGTTTCATTAGAGATAATAATTTGTTTATTCTGTATTCAAGAAATCAAAATTATTTTAATTTAGCTTATTGTGCAGTCATAAATTGTTTTTTTTTTTTTTGTTTAATCTCCAATGCAAGTTTGGCATTCTATTGAGATGACTATATTTCTATTTCAGTTTACGATGTAACAATATCTTAGATATTAATTCAGCTGGAAGTTCACGCAAGGGGAGGGAGGAGGAGAGCCTCGGGGGGGACTTGAACCTGGATCATTTATAAGCAAGCTGCTGCTGCTGCTTGGAAAGGAGATAAAAATCAACAAAAACTGGGACAAAATTTGAGAAGGAAATACAAGACAAATTAACAAAAAAAAAAGGAAGTAAGACTCACAGGGGCAGTCAGACGATTTTATATTAAAAAAAAAAAATCTGGTGTGACTGGCGCACAGCACACAACTTTCTCTTACCCTTCGGTAAGAGAAAGTTGCGCACTGTGCTGGTCACACCAGATTTTTTGTGTCGAGATATATTTAGTTTCCCATAGCACCTTAGTTTCAAACTTGCATTTTAAATGTTGACTGCTTCAAATAAACTATGGGTATTTTTCAAAATTTTAATCTCATATTTGGACATTTTATACACAATAGAGAATCGTAAATAAATACAAAATTTCATAAGAATTGGAAAAAAAAATTTTAAATGCCTAAAAAGTTTCAAAGGGGACCCCCTTTTGAATCGAAATTAACATACAAATCCCTATAGGAAATTAACATTAGGCCTATGAGAGAAGGCGGAGAGACAGGCGATAATGTTTGCAAGTGAGAGAGAGACATATATGTTTTCTTTGAAACAATTAAAGACACAAATAAATGGGAATTTAAATAATAATTGATTTTTAATCTAATAAAAAGAAAAAGATTTAAATTCCGTTACCATGGCAACCATTTCTATCTTTCCTATGAAGAACAAGAGTAAAGTGGTCTTCAGAAGATTTCAACGGCAAAATGAGAATATACATTTTAAAGAGCATCTAAAAAATAATTGATTTTTGAATTTTAAAAAAAAAATCCTTGGAGGGAATTTTGAGAAAATCGAAAAAAACTGAAAAAGTACATCAGTAAAGTACTAGTACTTTTTGGCCGATTTTGTTCAAAAGCTTATTTTGAGCGTGTGGGAAGGTACCTAAGTTAAATATAAAATTTCAATCCGGTAGCTCAATTCCTTCATGCTAAAAATCTGTCCACACATACATACACACGCACGCACGCACACACACACACACACACACACACAGACCAATTTGCGGGACCCACTTTTTTGGACTCAGGGGACCTCAAAACATGTATATCCATCAAAATCTCGACATCGAATTTTTGACATGATCGCAATACTTTCTCTCCTATATATTTCATATATAGGCTAAGAGAAAGTAAAATCTTCCAGACATGAATAATAAATTAAAACTAAAAATCTGCTGTGACCACAGCACACAACACAAAATCAGCGTTATTCTCTAAACAAAGTTTTAACATCGACGTTAACATTTCAAAGCTATCAAAATCATAACCTTACTTTTTAGGTTAAGGACGATGCCATCTTTATTTTAAACACGACGCACAGTGAGGCAAAATAAAAAATCTGGTGTGACTGGCGCACAGCACACAACTTTCTCTTACCTTCGGTAATCGAAAGTTGTGTTCTGTGCTTGTCACACCAGATTTTTCGTGTCGAAATATATTTAGTTTCCGCCAATATATTAGAAATTTAAGATGTCAAAATTATAAACATGGGAAAATATTTATATTTTGTTACCATGGCAACCATTTCTCCTATCCTTCCCTATGAAATACAAGAGTAAAGTGGTCTTCAGAAGATTTCAATCGCAAAATGAGAATATACATTTTAAAGAGCATCTAAAAAATAATTGATTTTTGAATTTTAAAAAAAATCGTTGGAGCAAATTTTGAGAAAATCGAAAAAAACTGAAAAAGTATCTCAGTAAAGTACTAGTACTCTTTGGCCGATTTTGATTAAAAGTTTATTTTTCCGGTCCCGGGGGTGTTTAACTTAAATATAAAATTTCAACCTCCTAGCTCAATTCCTTCATGCTTAAAATTGAACACACACACACCCACCCACACACCCACAGACAGACCATGTCGCGAAAACCACTTTTTTGGATTCAGGGGACCTCAAAACGTGAAGATCCATCAAAATCTCGACATCGAATTTTTGACATGAATCCAATACTTTTCTCTCTATATATATATTACATATATACATAGGTAAGAGAAAGTAAAATAAGCTGGCAGAAATTCAAAAAATGAAATCTGGATTTTTTGAGATTTATTGATACCATTCATTAGGTGAATAGTTGGTGCATTATACCCTTGAAGGATAATGCCCCCAGGGCTCTCTATGTCCTTTCAAAGTTGACTAAAATCCCGCGCTCCTATCAGAGGACGTCTCCGCATCTACTATTTCAGGCTCTCCCCTCGGTTACTAAATCATTATTTTTTAATCCGAGATATCATGGCTGCTACATCAATTAGTAAAGAACAAAATGTATATAATTAATTTTTTTTATTGATTCATTAACTTCTCTTAATTGAGTGATTTCCAAAAAAGTCGATTTTTATCATATACCAAAATTTCAAACAAAATTAAAGTTGATGGTTGCACGGAGTTGACCAATGATCTATATACCACAATAACCAGAATTTATTCTAGTTTAAGGGCCAAGAATAAAAACTTGCGCCTTTTTGAGATATTTTGTTTTTGTCAAAAAAAGGTTGTTCTTTAATTTATAAAAAATGAACAAAAAAAAAAAGAAATTCAATAAAGAAAATATATTTCTAAATATATTTTGTTTGTTTTTATGTCTCTTATACCTTCGGTAATCGAAAGTTGTGCACTGTGCTTGTCACACCAGATTTTTTGTGTCGACATGTATTTAGTTCCCGACAGTACGGAACATATGAATTCAGATGTAAAATTTATAAGTATGGGAAAATATTTATATTTTGTTACCATGGCTAATCAAAATCGTTAGAGCGAATTTTGAGAAAATCGAAAAAAACTGAAAAAGTACATCAGTAAAGTACTAGTACTCTTTGGCCGATTTTGATTAAAAGCTTATTTTTCCGGTCCCGGGGGGTGTTTAACTTAAATATAAAATTTCAGCCTCATAGCTCAATTCCTTCATGCTTAAAATTTGACACACACCCACCCACCCACCCACCCACACACACACAGACAGACCATGTCGCGAAAACCACTTTTTTGGATTCAGGGGACCTCAAAACGTGAAGATCCATCAAAATCTCGACATCGAATTTTTGACATGAATCCAATACTTTCTCTCTATATATATATTACATATATACATAGGTAAGAGAAAGTAAAAATAAAATGTTCAACTTCAAATTTCAGTCGAAATTCGGCCCTCTTTTGGCAGACGACGCAGCTAGTACGATCAAAATATCTATTTGTTTTTTGTATTTTTAATTGTTTTATACTCAAACTATATAAACCTAAAGATTAAAATTTAAAAAAATTGCATTTTTTAATTTCTGCCAGGTTTTTTTGATTCTGCCCCACTGTGCGACGTTAAAATATTAAAGACAACCCCATTAATTTTTAACACTATGTTATAGCTATGGCCTTGTTTAGAAAATAGCTATTTGAGGCAAGGAAGTGATTTTGAATAACATTTTTTAACGCTTGCATTACTTTTTAACACCCATTTGTTTATTTTAAGTTTTAACCTGAATATGAGTTAAAATTTTTTATTTATGATTTAAATCATCCACAATCTAGAAGTTTCGCTCTTTGTTCTACAAGTCAGATGCTCTTAAACGACAAAAGTTTATACCCTAGCAATCAATAAAGATGTGGGCTAAATAGCCTTAAGTATTTCATTAACATTATTATTATTATTATTGCAAGCTCTTTGTAAATGGAGCGCATTGTAGAGACAACAACTGATCGTTTGACATCACTTAACGATCTATAAAGAGAGAGAGAGAAATATAGATCAAAAAAAGATGTTGGCCATAAACTCCTTTGCACACACATGGCATGAATAAAACCGACATATGAGAGAAAGAGAGAGAAAACGTTTATTTTGCTTAATCCTCATCTCTATCAACACATTAAATTGGAACAGTTACTGTTGCACTCTCTCTCTGATTATTGCACGCAATCCATAAACACACCAAACAAGAATTTGCCCTGGGATGTTATTATATTTCAAGATTCATTTTATGATTTAACAATCATTAATTACACTGTGCTACAAAATGAAACTTTTTTTCTGGCCCCGAGAAAATTCCTTCAGAGTCTTAAGTAAAATGACCTCCTGAATCCAAATATGACCTCCGTTTTCCCCCACCGAGTACCATTTTCGGGGGGAGCCCCTACTTATTTCCACCCCTTTTCGTTAATTATAGGGCCACGAAAAAAATTTGGAGGGATCAAAAGGAATATTTTAGCCTTAACATTTCTTCAGAAGGTCTAAAGAAGTGAAAAGTTAAAAAACATTAACATTTGGATCCAAGGGGGGGGATGTGGGGGAGGAGGGGGATTTTGTCCCTTAAAATGCAAAAAAATCATTAAAAATTATCGATTTTTTCTGATTTTTTCACAATTTTTCACTGATTTTCTACATATTCCAGCTGAAAGACCCACCTCACCCTTCCTTAAACATCACTCAGCTAAAAAAAAAATATATAGGATAAAGCGAGTGGAGTGTGGGCGATTCCGAAGCCCTTGCAAGAAGATGGAAGATTCACAGCTCAGTTGGTCAAATTGGCAAATATGCGGCTAACTTTCATTTTTTTGGGCTGATCTTTACAAATTTAAACTTAAATATACGAATTCTTCTATGTCCTTCAATATTTCCATATTTTATCTAAAGGGGTGGAAATTATTTCTTGTCAATAATTGAAAAAAATTCTTCTTGCAAGGGCTTCGGAATCGCCCACACCCCACCCGCTTTGTCCTATATATTTTTTTTAGTTGAAGGATGTTTAAGGAAGGGTGTGGTGGGTCTGTCCGCCTGAATATGTAGAAAATCAGTGAAAATATTGTGAAAAAAATTATAAAAAATCGATCATTTTTAATGATTTTTTTGCATTTTAAGGGACAAAATCCTCTCCCACATCCCCCCCCCCCTCCTTGGATCCAAATGTTAATGTTTTTTAACTTTTCACTTCTCTAGACCTGAAGAAATGTTAAGGCTAAAATATTCCTTTTCATCCCTCCAAATTTTTTTTCGTGGCCCTATAATTAACGAAAAGGGGTGGAAATAAGTAGGGGCTCCCCCCCCCCCCGAAAACGGAGGTCATATTTGGATTCAGGAGGTCATTTTACTTAAGAATCTGAAGGAATTTTCTCGGGGCTTTTTTTTCTTATAGCACAGTGTTATTTGTGAAAAAACTCATTTGTTTTTCAATTCAAGTGTTCTTGTTTATAATATCAATTATTTGCTATCGGCCGGATAAGTTTTCTAGTTGGCAAGAAGTGAAGCAACCGGGCCTTAAAGATTTGCATTTATTTAGTGAGAAAGGAACTTTCTTTTTAGCAACATTAGGCAGATGTCTTCTTTCTATTATTATTGGATTCTAGCGAATGAATAGATGATCACGAGCGATCCAACCTCTCTGCTTCAAGATGCCTGAATCCTTTTTTTTTCGTGTTTAAAGACAATTTGCGATCCGTTTAATGAATTCATCTGATGCTTTAGGCGCGTGCTTTTGGTCCTCTATTTCTGGATTATCTTTCAAAAAAAAAAAGGAAATGTTTGTTGAGTTGAGTTTTATTATTATTATTATTATTTTCTCTTACCTCTATATATGTTAATATATACATAGAAAGTTTCAGCGGTTTTCGTAACATGTTATGTTTGTGAGTGTGTGTGTGAACAAAATATCTCAAGAACGCTAGAGCTATGAGATTGAAATTTTATATTTAAGTTAGGCACCCCCCAGGGACGTGACACGAAGCTTTTGAACAAAATCGGTCAAAGAGTACCAGTACTCTACTGATGCACTTTTTCAGTTTTTTTTCTATTTTCTTAAAATTCGCTCCAACGAAAATTCATAAATCAACTATTTTTTAGAATATCTTTAAAATGTATATTCTCATTTTGCCATTGAAATCTTCTGAAGAAAACTTTACTCTTGGGATCTTCATAGGAAAGATAGGAGAAATGGTTGCCATGGTAACAAAATATAAATTTTTCCCATACTTATAAATTTTACATCAGCCCTCGGGGCTTGGTGTAGGGGTTAGCGTGTTAACCCCGTATACCAAAAGTCGCGGGTTCGGACCTCAGGCAGTCAGATTATTTTATTTAAGGCATTTGGTATCCAAATGCCAGGACCCTGGATATATTTAAACATGCCGAGTATCGTTAAAAGTCCTAAATGGCCTCAGTTGCCGAAAAGACTGTGTGAATGTGAGTGTGAATGAGAAAAAAGTGTGAATGTTTAAAAAAATTGAATTCTAATATATATGTCGACACGATTTTTCGTCACGATAACTTCACTTGCCTTGAATGACAAAATAGAAAAAAAAAATAGATTTAATTGTGCACATGAGATTAAGTCCAAAAGATCTTAAAATTAAACTCTAGGATAATAAGAGGAGATAATTAAATTAAACTTAAGTACCCTATTAACAATTTAAATGGGAGAAGACCAGTTAGGTGGATAATTACGAGAGAGAGAGAGAGGAGGAAACGTTTAGATACAGATATTATTAAGAGAAATAGTTTTCTTTTATTTCCTTTTAATATTTATTTGATTTCATTTCTGAACACAAAGGTATTCATATCTTTATTTTGACTGTACTTTCGAAAAATGTCTAATAAAATAAAGAGTTTGGGTAAAACGTTGACTTGTGTGAATGAATGATAAATGATAACGCTTGTATTGGAGGTATTTCACTCTGTAATTGACGTTTCGGGAGTCTAAACGCATCCCTTCATCTGGTTATCTTCTTCTTCTTCTTCTTCTTCTTCTTCTTTATATATAAAATTCTTCTGTACGTGTGTATGTGACTGAACTCCTAAACGACTGAACCGATTTTGATGAAATTTTTTGTGTATGTTTGTAAGACTCCCGGGCAGGTTATGATTCACAAAAAATCTTAAGGTCTAGATTAATTAACGGTTTAAATAAGAAAAAAATAAAAATTAGGAGAAAGGGTTGCTTATGGTAAGAAAATATAAATATTTTCCTATGTTTACGATTTTTTATTTATTTACATTTTGAATTCTAAAATATCGGCTTAAATTTTTTGTCTGTGTACCGGGAGAGTCCCGGAAAGGATATTATTCACAAAAAATCTTAAGTTTATGAATAATTAACCGTTAAAATAATCACTATATGTAAAAATGAAAAGGGAAAATGTATGTACCGGTATGTACAGTATATAAGTATATGTTCTATAGAAATTCACAATTTTCAATGAATCTATTGAATGAATTAGGTACACATATATGAACCAGGGAGTAACATAGTAAACAAATTTCTTAAAAAAGGGAAGTTGACTTGGAAATTAGAGAGGAAGTTTGTAACTCCGAGTCCCAGCTTTCCAGGTATACGTCTAGGGCTGTGGGAGGAGCTACGCAACCAGTTGAAAATAAAAAGAATAGAGTACTGATAGACCCTTTTGCTGTCCCCAGCCGGTACCCTCGCTTGAACTAAAGAGCCTTTCTTAACATCTGAACACATGCATATCCTAAATTGGCAATAAACTTGGGGGTCCAGGGGCGCACCCCCTCTAAGGCGGAAAGTCCCGTCGAAGGCGGGGCTTTCCGTCTAGTTAATAAATAAAAGAAGAGAAGTTCTCAAAATGAATGTAATGAATACTTCCTAGGAAAAGGCATGTGTCGGGTGTGTATTTTAAAAAATAATTGAATATATACTTCTACTCACTAACTGGATAAGAGGCCTGGACTGGAGGTAACTCAGCTCAGCTCTGATGCCGAATTGCACTTAGGAGAGAGACACGAATCTGCAAAAGAAAACCCATTAGCATCTCCATCTGACTTAACAAAAAAAAAAAAAAAAAAAAAAAAGAAATAATAATAATAACAATAATAAAGAAACCAGCCGCGCTGCCCTCCCTCGGCGAGTATCGCGCCTAGCTAGGGGTGACTCCCCAACAACTGGCTCAGGCCTGCCTGCAGTGGACCCTCGCCTTTTCTTAATTATGAAAAGAAAACTTTTTTTTTTAAACACTCACACTTTTTTCTCACTCACACTCATAACACACACACATTCACACAGTCTTTTTGGGCCCCTCTCAGTCCATATAAGACTTTTACGATATACGTTATTGATTAAAATACATATTTGGGGTCCAGGCATTCTTATTTGGTATCCAAATGGCTTAAATAAAATCATCGGACTGCCTGGGGTCCGAACCTACGACTTTTGGTATACGAGGTTAGCACGCTAACCCCTAAATCAATCTCCGAGGGCGAAAAGAAAAATTCTTATTAGAACTCCAATCCAGTGCCTGCTTGAGTATTTGTTCATTCATAGAATATATAAATGCAAAGAATACATAGATCTTTCTCTAAACATTTCCTCTAGGAGAAATAGTAACTTTAGAAAGTAATAATCCAAAAAGTTTCGGGACCAGAGTACTTTTTCTGGACTCTCCATAACGTCCTCTATCACTGCAAAATTTCGTTTCAAAATTCCACCGGGAAGTTGGTCAAACAGCGTGACAATTCAATTCAGATTCAATTTATTTGCCCGTTTTTTTTTTTTTTTTTTTGTAATGGGTGCATAAGG
>JAKCPI010002627.1:0-120617 GCA_023213315.1 Euborellia annulipes
TTGAATTCAAATGTTGCCCTCGGGGCTTGGTGTAGAAGGAAGGTTGGCGTGCTAACCTCGTATGCAAGCGTCGCGGAGTTCGGACCCCGAGCAGTCCGATGATTTTATTTAAGCCATTTGGATGCCAAATGGCTTAAATAAAATACCTGGACCCCATATATATATATTAAATCAATAACGGTTATCGTAAATGTCTTATATGGCCTGAGTTGCCGAAAAGACAGTGTGAGTGTGAGTGTGAATGAGAAAAAGTGTGAATGTTTTTCAAAAAAATAAAAAAAAAAAAAAATTCAAATGTTCCGTACTGTCGGGAACTAAATATGTATGTCGACACAAAATATCTGGGGTGACAAGCACAGAACACAACTTTCGATTACCGAAGGTAAGAGTAAAGTTGTGTGCTATGCGCCAGTCACACCAGATTTTTTGAATATGATTTTTTTTATTTTTCAAAAAAATCACTGCCCGAGGGCTGGATATGATTGAAATGATATAGGTTAGATGAGATTAATTTATAGACTTTGAAAATAACGTAACTTTAACAATTAAAAACTCATAAATTTTGGAACAAAAATAATTTTCCTGTAATCGTCATTTTTGAATATATAAATTCATTTCGAAATTCTTACAGGATATCCAGATAAGCAAACGCAGTGACATATCTAGAAATTTATTTTGGGCAAGCGGGGAGGGGGGGCTGATATGTATACCGGGGGATTTGGGTGGTATGAAATACCCCTCCCAGTGGGAAAGAGGGGGGGGGGGTCCTCGCCCGGAAAATTTTTCTAAATTTTATGTATCTAGAAGCATTTTTAGACTACCTAATCAATCCTGGAATATTATTAATATATTAATCTTGAAACTGACCAAGTGACTTCAAATTGAAGTTACCAAGTCTTGTTAGTTACAAGTAGACGAAAGAAAAGAATACAAAATTTTTTCTTTTATACATGATCTATTTGACCTGACGACTGTTGCGCAAAATACAATGCCTACATAAAATTTCAACTAGTGCCAACGGTTGATACTTCAAATCTAATATTAAAAATAATCTTGTTTTCTTTTTTTTTAAATTTATTTATAGAATATAAACAAATGGAGAACGAATTTTGTTTTGTTGTTGTTGAATAAAGACAAAGCTTTTGTTATTCAATTAAATATGAGAAGAGAACAACGAACAAGAGCAAGAGGGACCTTATAAGGTCAAAGAGGAGTGTATAATGCCAACTAAATAGGAGAGAGGGGACATCATAATAAATAAGCATTTACTTTTATAGTCAAAGAGAATATAACACGAAAAATTTATAAAAAAAAAATCTGGTGTGACTGGACCACAGCACACGACTTTCTGTGAACTTCGGTAATCGAAATTTGTGTTCTGTGCTTGTCACACCAGATTTTTCGTGTCGACATGTATTTAGTTTCCGCCGATATATTAGAATTCAAGATATAAAATTTATAAGTATGGGGAAATATTTATATGTTGTTACCATGGCAACCATTTCTCCTATTCATCCTATGAAGTATAAGAGTAAAGTTGTCTTCTGAAGATTTCAATTACAAAATGAGAATATACATTTTAAAGAGCATCTAGAAAATTAATGATTTATGAATTTTAATCAAAATCGTTGGGGCCAATTTTGGGAAAATCGAAAAAACTACATCAGTAATGTATTAGTACTTTTTGACCGATTTTGTTCAAAAGCTTATTTTCACGCCCTAGGTGAGTGTCTAATTTAAATATAAAATTTCAACCTCATAGCTCAATTCCTTCATGCTTTAAATTGAACACACACAGACACACACACACAGACAGACCACGTCACGAAAAAAACTTTTTTGAATTCAGGGGATCTCAAAATTTTGACCCGTTAACGTGTATATCCATTAAAATCTCGAAATGGAATTTTCGCAATGAATCCAATATTTTCTTTCTCTCTCTATAAATTAACATATATAGACGTAAGAGAAAGTAAAAATTCCTCATTAATAGAGACCGGATTTTAAGCAAAATGCTTATTGCTGAATTTTATAAGCAACCATTAGATATTTAATTTCTATACGAATTAGGAAAAACTAAGTGCATTGAGACTGCATTTTTTATGCTTTTTTTTGCTTTTTTTTGAGTTTTCATGCTTTTTTTTCCCTTTCGTGCTTATTTGAACTTATTTTACGAATATTTATAATTTTTTTTTTTTTTTTTATTAAAAAACACTTTTTTTCCAATTCACGCACGCATACACCAGGGAGGTATATCCCCCCCCGGCCCCCGTCCCAAAAAAAAAAAATTCCAAAAACCCCGCAGTGCGAAAAATATTGCCCTGTAAAAAATTTTTTCCGCAGGGCGGGGCGGAATAAATTTAGTTTCTTTAAAAAAAAATTTGTAAACGCCATTGGTATGAGTAAAAATTGCTTATGAGATGCTTTTTTTTCAACTTTTATGCTTATTTAACAACTTTTTATTCAAGTTTTTTATGCTTTTTTAAGCATTTTTGTCCGGTCTTTACTCATTAATAATTTTTAAGAACGCTTACTTGCTAACTAACTATAGTTTTATTATTTATTCTTTTTTTTTTTTGCATCTGAGGCCATATTTTTTTTTTAAAGGCTAAAATTGATATTATTCTTGAAAGGACTTAAAAACACTTAACATTAAAAAAGAGTTAATTTTGTATAACACAAAAAAAAAAAACATTATTTCAAAAATTTAGAAAAAAATTGTTTTCTCGAGGTCCATAACTC
Source organism: Euborellia annulipes (assembly GCA_023213315.1). Taxonomy (NCBI): domain Eukaryota; kingdom Metazoa; phylum Arthropoda; class Insecta; order Dermaptera; family Anisolabididae; genus Euborellia; species Euborellia annulipes. Next base: position 2,743 of record JAKCPI010002627.1, read on the forward strand.
CACCTCTTAAAGCTACGCCCCCACAAATAACGTAATTGATTACATCTGCTATTAATTTAGGATGCAAAGAATCCACAGTTTTTTTTTTAATTCAATTCAAAATGGCATTATTATTATTCTTCCTTCGTTATCTCAGTGATTCACCCATCCTAGATGGAGCACCGAATCGTTAAATGATTACGCTAGTCGAAAAAATGAACTTTTTTTTCTTTCACAAGAATAAAAGAAGTTAAAGAAGAAAAATAAGATATGAGATTCTAAAAATATTTTTCATGCTGAATCCAAATATCATTTCAGTTCAACCATCAGGCAAAACACAAAATTCTTGCATGATGGTTAAACTGAAATGATATTTGAATTCAGCATGAAAAATATCTCTAGAAACTCATATCTTTCTTTATTCTTGTGAAAGAAAAAGAAGTTCATTTTTTCGACCAGTGAGTGTACTTGTGTTTTTTCTTTGCTGACGTTTTTGTTCATAATTTCGTTAATAATTAGCAGATTTTTATGAATGAATGATTTTTAGAAAGCCAAAGAACTATAGAATATCGTACATATATGTTTTTTGCATTCAGGGATATCTAAAATTGTATTAGGGGTGACCAAAGCAAAAAAAATCTTGAAAATTTCGATTTTTCTAAAACTTTAAGCCGTTTGCGGCGACGTCTAAATGACCTCCGATTGGGATGAAACTTAAAATTTATATGTATTCTAACTATCTGTATATTTTTACGGGGTGTCGCGTTAAAAATAATTTGAACATTCTAAATAAAAGCCGTTTTAGAGCACATTTTCTATTAAAATCTATTTTTCTCTATATCTCTAAAACTGTGCCTGATGGGAAAATTCTAACTACATATCTGAATTCAGAATGAAAAAATGTACTAGATTCACTAATCAGATTTTTTGTGAAGAAAACCTTGTCGACCAGCGTTATTGAAAATTTTATTAAATTTAATGATGAGCAAACCTTTCATTTTGGAATTTAACTAACAACTTGAACGAATTACCAAGAGAAAGAGCTTTCTTTCTTTTAAGCCTCTTTTTTAAATCCTCTCATTTAAATCTTTTCTATTTTTTTTTTGTCTCCCTTGCCGAGCACAAAAGCCAAATGTCGTTAGTTTTACCTGAGAGGATTCTTTTTATTTAAACATATACAATACATGATCTAGATTGTATTTGCAAAAAGAATTGACAAAAATTTCTCTTCTTCTCTGTTATCACAAAAGAATCTTTGGCAAAAAGACACCTGAACTGATGACAATAGGGCATGTGAAGGGAGACCTTGGAAAAAAAAAACGAAAAACGTCCGAAAAGAACACCCACAAATCCAAAGTGCGAATCAGGGGGGGGAGCATATCCATCATGTGTATGTAGGATTATTTATTAATTTAAAAAATAACAACGCACACGGAGAAATAAACAAAAAATTCGGTTCAACAAACTCGTTAATAAATTTGAATAATTTACTCGCATAAATATGCATTTATTTTTTATTTATAACGCTATTTAATAATTATCTTATGAAGAGTAACTCCCTTTTATCGATCTAGAATCCCTTCTTTTGGCTTTTACTTTGTCTTAGCTACGACTTTGTTTCTTCTTAAAAAGGCCTGTTCTAATCTACCTTGATAATAGTCCTACTCTAATTTTATTAAACATCTATATATATAATTCGCTAATGCCCGTCTGTCTGTCTATCCGGGTCTATTTAAGCAACTTCCCGTTGGAATTTTCAAATGAAATTTTATATGCATAAAGAGGACCTTCTCGGGATTACAGTGAAATTATTTTCATCCCGAAATTCCTTCTAACATTCTTAAAGTTACGATTTCTCTGGAAAATGTATAGAAAAATATTTATGTAATCTTTTCATTTGTGTATTCCATGAATGTAAACAAATCCTCAAGCCGGCACTGGATTGGAATGGAATAATATTTCTTTTCGCCCTCGGGGCATGGCGTAGAGGTTAGCGTGCTAACCTCGTATACCAAAAGTCGCGGGTTCGGACCCCAGGCAGCCCGATGATTTTATTTAAGCCATTTGGATATCAAATGGCTTAAATAAGAATGTCTGGACCCCAATAGATATTTTAAACATTCGAGTATCGTTTAAAGTCTTAAATGGCCCAAGTTGCCGAAAAGACTGTGTGTATATGATTGTGAATGAGAAAAAAGTGTGTTTTTTATTTAAAAAAAAGGCGTGGGGGGGGTCCAGGGGGCCCGCAGAGGGCGGGCGTCGCGGCTAGTTTTATTTAAATTTTAATAAATTGAATAAAAATTTGTATTTGTGTTAAATATACTTAGAAATGAATTGTAGTTGTAGCTGTTGAGTTGTAACAAGGAAGGGTTGCAGGAGCAGAGAGTGGCAGCCAAATTTTCTTTCTTTAATTATTTTATTGGGCCGACGTTTCGGCCTCGATAGATGCCATCTTCAGAGCCCAATAAGGATCAAGGAAATATATATAATTTGCATTAGGCAGCTATGTGTAATGATGCCCATCAGGTAAAAGATCTTTCAAATGTCGGCCCAATAAAATATTAAAAGAAAAAAAAATTTGGCTGCCAGTCTCTACTCCAGCAATCCTTTCTAGAGGTTACTTAGAAATTTATAAGATATTTCATATTAAATGCTTCTTAAATTAGAATATAATTAAGATATTACGCTTGTTTTTGAAGCGCAAAGTATGTTATTAAGTTTAGAGAGAAAGTATTGCGATCTTGTCGAGATTTTGATGGGGTTCGTTCGGGATCCACACAAGTGCTTCCTGCAAAGAGGTTCCTCTGGGTGGAAATTGTAAACCGATATCTGAGAAAGATCGGAATCTATCATGAAGGAGGAAAGGAGAGGGGAAGGGCTCTATTATGTTTGTTGAATAAATAAATTTGCATTTCATTTAAACACCTTCAATTTTGTTCACTTTATTTTTTGATATTTAATTTATTTAAAAATATATAATTAAAAAAAAAATGCTTTGGGTTCGATCACATATTACTTAACGCCCCCCCCCCTCCCACCTGTCAAAGTTAATCACATACAAACAAACCCCCCTCACAAGATAATAACGAATAAAATTTCTTATACAAAATTCATCATAGCATTTTATCTTTTTATGTTTTTAGTACATTTTCTCTCGTGACTCAAATGATCACTCCATTGTTTTTTTTTAATTTTTCAAAAAATTTTATAAATTCAACTATTCATTGTTATGTCACACTTAGAGAATCCCCAAAACAAGGGAGAAATAATTTAATTTTTTCTTGTAAAAATTGTTGAATAATTATGTCTTAAGCCCCCGGGTGTGGCGTAGTAGGTAGCGTGCCTACCTCCTATACCAAACGTCGCGGGTTCGGACCCAGGCAGTCCGATGATTTTATTTAAGCCATTTGGATACCAGATGGCTTAAATAGAAATGCCTGAACCCCTAATAGATAATATATATTACAACGGTTATCGTCAAAGTCTTAAATGGCCTAAGTTGCCGAAAAGACTGTATGAATGTGTGTGTGTGTGTGTAAGTGTGAATGAGAAAAAAGAGAGAATGTTTAAAAAAAAAAAAAAAAAAATTATGTCTTAAAATAAAAGCGTGGTGCGCTCATTGATTAAGGATTGTTTGTATATTCTTAGACCCTTGGAACCCCCCTTTGTAGCGCTTTTATTTTAAATAATAAATATTCAACAATATTATACAAAAAAAATGTAATATTTGATTGGTAGCCAATTCAATTCAAATGCCATATGAAGCAGGATGCGAACCCCTGACCTAGAGAGGTCAAGGGCACAAGCAACAAGAAAACAAAATTTAATATCTACGAATTTGAAATTTGAATTAGCTACTCCTCTGGCAGGTAACACTAAACGTTTAAATAAAATAGGCCAAAGAGTACTAATATTTTACTGTGGCACTTTTTTTTTTCAATTTTCTCAAAATTTACACTAATGATTTTGATAAAAATTTATTGAATCAATGTGCTTGTTTTTAGATGATCAGTAAAATTTTTCGAGAAAATTGTTTTACTGATGTAGTATTTTAGATTTTTCCAATTCATTATCCGGCTCTTCCTTTAATAGTCAATATAGTCAATGATAAATCCCCATATGGGGATTTGCATGTTAATTTCGATTTCGACTTTTTACACATTTAAAACAATTTTTTCCAATTCTTATGAAATTTTGTATTTATTTAGGATTCTTTATTGCAGCGTTTTCCAAACTGTGAGGCGCGCCTCCCTAGGGAGGCGCGGACTAGTCTAAGGGGAGGCGCGAATATTAGCCACAGCTAGCAATTTTCTAAATTAGTATAATGCTGTTTTATGGTTAGTGAAATTTGTATCAGGAATAAAAGTTTGAAGAAAACGCAGCCAGAATTTCTTCTTTAAAAATATATTTTTAACAGCTGACGTTTCGGCTTTGGTTAACGCCATCTTCAGTTAAACAGCTGACGTTTTGACTTCTGTTAAAAATATATTTTTTTAAACAAAAAATTCTGGCTGCGATTTTTTCAAACTTTCATTCCAGATACGATTTTCTAAATGTTTGCGAAAGTCTTGTAATAATAAAAAATATAATAATTTCTAATAATGCATTTTTTTGCAATAAAAATTTTTGTGTTTGTATTATTATATAAAAATGGGGGAGGGGGGCGTTATACAATTAAATATTTTTAAGGGAGGCGTGGTAATAAAAAGTTTAGAAACCACTCTATTGTGTATAAAATATAATATGAGATTAAAATTTTGAAAAATAACCATAATTTATATCAAACAGTCAACATTTAAAATCATTGTTGAGCGATTTTCTAATACCACCACCAGATATTGAATAAAAACGTCACGGGCATCTGTTTTCAATATTTATATTTTTATATTGCCATAAATAAGCCCGAACCGAAGGAAGAAGCCATTGTAATTGGGCTTCCTCTCTTTGCACGCAGGTGGTTGCTTACAAGCAATATGGTTGGTGAAATTTTTGCAAAAAAGAAGCTACCTGAGCTCATTCTCAAGGTCTCTCTCTTGGGCCGACAAACAATCAACCGGGCAGGCAAGCAGCCAGGGCTATTTCCTTTCTTATGAATTTGTCTTCTATTTTTACGAGGTGTTGTTATGTTTTGTTGAAAGGGAGAAAATAAAATACATATGTCAATATATAATATTTCTCACCAACTAAAATTAAAAAAAGACCTTGAAAAAAAAAAAAAAAGATTTAACTGAGGTAGGATTAAAACAAATCTATTTGTTCTGGGCAACTTAACATTCTTATACCATTGTAGATTTGTTAATGATAATGCGGGCGATCTGACAGGCGTAGGATTAAAATTGGATCTACTGTACTTAGGTTTGAATGAGAGGCAGCTCTGAAGAATGTTAATTGTAGTCAATATTGTAAAGATTTGTCTGTATATTTTGAATAAATATTTAAGTAAACTGAGACGGCTCCTTGCCGAAAAAAAAGTCTGGTGGGACTTAATGCACACAAGATTTTTTGTACCTTAGTTAACTTGACTTCTTGCATATCATATGTAAAAAATCTGATGTGACTGGTCGCACAGCACACTCTTACCTTCGGTAATCGAAAGTTGTGTTCTGTGCTTGTCACACCAGATTTTTCGTGTCGACATATATTTAGTTTCCGCCGAAATATATAGACTAAATTAAAATAATTAATTAAAGCGAATTTATTTATTTTTTTTTTTTAACAAAAATTTAAAAATTTTTAAAAAATAAATAAACAAAGCTTGTGTTCCTAATTTCAGTCCTTAATTAAACCTTAACAGAACTCTGGGTCTTAGCTAGTTAGCTACGGGCTCTTATTTAATCATATGATTATCTTAAAAAAAGAATCGAACATCAATTTATCCGAGGGATAGCTAGTTATTTTTTTATTTTTTTTTATAAAAAAAACACACACACACACACATTCACATAGTCTTTTCGGGAACTCAGGCCATATGGACCCTGTTATGCAATGGTGTGTCAAAGACCAAACATCGAGTTTTGAGAAAATCAACAATAAAGTTTTTTGTTTACATTGGATTATATATAATTTTTCTTGTCAATTGTGCAAATAACATTAAATATAAATTTTTTTACGACATATTTCATAAAAAATACTATTAATTATAGCATTTGAAACAATATTCCGTGCTTAACTCAATTTTGAATTTTTTTGGTCTTTGACACACCATTGCATAACCCAGACAGCCTGGAATATTGCAGTAATATTGCAGCAATTTTGCCAACCTTGCACAATATTGACAATATTGGAGCAACATTGCTGTAATTCCGCTGCGCAATATTGAAGTGAGGACATTGCAGAAATATTGCAGCAATATTGCTGTGGCAACATTGAAGTGTGAATATTGCGGCAATATTGCAGTGGCAACATTGAATAGTGAATATTGCAGCAATATTGCATCAATATTGCCGTTGCAATATTTGAAGTGTGAATATTGTTGCAATATTGCATCAATATTGCTGTTGCAATATTGAATACTGAATATTTCAGCAATGTTGCAATGGCAATATTAAAGTGTAAATATTGCAGTAATATTCCTGAAATATTACAGTGGCAACATTGAAGAGTGAATATTGAAGCAATATTGCAGCACAATGTTGCAATGGCAACATTGAAGTATGAATATTGCAGCAATATTGCAGGGTCAATATTGAAGTGTGAATATTGCAGCAATATTGAAGTGGCAACATTGAATAGTGAATATAGGGTTAAAATTATCATATCAACTTTATAATATTCATATTAATTAAATTAATTAATGCCCGTGATGACCCGTAGCTTCTTGAGCCTGGGGTCCCGGCTTCCCTTTCCGTCCCTAGCGAGAAAAATTTATTTCATTTGAATTGACTGCAAATAATTTGAAATAAATAGGGATGAGGTCTAAATCACCTTAAGGTAAAGGCACCAGTAATGGACCATGCACCAGTAATGGACCTTTTGGCAGAGATTTTGATAAAATAAGGATTAGGTATTTTTTGCAGCGTTGATTTTATATGTATATTCAAGTTACGTTATCTGGCTTCTTGTTCTTGCAGTTTGCGCATGCTCGCTTCATCACTTTATCATTTTATCGCATTTTATGTGCAGCGTTTTGCAAGACATACTATACATTGCTCTTTCCTAGTCATTTTGGTTAAGGATCGCTGGCTGTCTATATTAAAATATTAAGCACCCACAAAATATTTAAAGGAAAGTTTATATATATATATTTATTCTTAGAATAATAAACTAGGATAATAGTCGATATTTTACTATATAATCTTTATCTTTATATTAATCTTACAGATTATCTAGAAATGGACCGGGGCGGTCCATTTCTGAATTAATTAGAATTTTTTATTTTTGTTTTATAATGTTAATTTAAAAAAAAAAAAAAAAAAAAAAAAAAAAAAAATTAATTTTAAATATTAAAAATTATTATTTTTTTACAATTTATAAGTGACTTTTTGTTTAAAAAAAAATTTAATAGTACTACATACGAATTAAGTAGCTTAAAAAGTGTTGAAATTTCATATAGCAAAACGTCCGAGGCAGCAAAGGAGTCGAATATTGGAATCAAGACATTGGAAATATTGGAAATGCAAAAAACTCGTGTTCAAATCCCTCTATGAACAAGTTTTTTTTTTTACCCTGCAATATTGCCACAATATTCCATGCAATATTGCCGGAATATTCCCGTAATATTGCTGCAATACTCACAATATCCGCGTAATATTGCTGCAATACTTGCAATATTTTTGTAATATTGCAACAATATTCCATTCAGTATTGCCACAATATTCCTGCAAGTTACAAAGAGGCGGACATAGGAATATTGCAACAATGTTGCTGCATTGTTCCTGCAATATTCCCTGCAAGGTTAAATATTGCAATGTAAGATTCCTGCAATATTAATGCAAGATTCCAGGCTGTCTGGGAACAGGGTCCATATAAGACTATGACTATATCAGTTAATATACATATTAGAGATCCAGGAATTCTTATTTAAGCCATTTGGTATCCAAATGGGATCCGAACCCCCGATCCTTGTATACAAGGTAGACGCGCTACCAACTACGCCAAGCCCGGGGCTAGCGACTAGTTAACATATATATATATATAGAGGTAAGAGAAAGTAAATAAAATGATCGTTCAAGTGGCAGTAAAGCTTTTGCATGGCCGTAGAAGGTCGAAATAGAGCATTCAAAGCAAGTATAAAGGCTGGTCCTTATTGATAGCTGGATGGGGGTGGAAATGAAAAGAGGGAAAAATTTCCAACACATTTGAGCAAATCTTTTTTTTTTTTTTTAATACACCCTAAAGATTTTTTCTTTTTTATTAAAAATATATGAAAAGAAAGGAGATGGATGAGTTGTGATGGGGAGAGAGGTTTCCCTTTTTTCCGGTAATTGTAAACCGATATCTGAGAAAGATCGAAACCCTTCCTTTCGGATCTTTATTTTTTTTGTTTAGTAAATAAATAAATTTCTATTTAATTCAACTTCAAATTCTTTCGTTCATTTCATTGAAATTTTGTTTTCTTGACACAGCATGGAAATAATTTTATTTTATTTGTTTCTATGAATGTTGTTTGTTTCGTTAACTTCTCAAAATTCTTCTTAAACCTCAGATAGCTAAGTAGAAGTGAAAAAACTATTTTAAGCGTGTTTTTGTTTACTATATCGATGATTTGTTTAAGGGGGTTCAGGAGCGACGCCTAAACCTACTTAAAAAAAAAAAACTAGACTATTATAAGGAATTTTTCAATGCGGTTTTAAATGAATTAAATTCAAAAGAGATTATTGGGACATCGAGCTATAATTTTTTTAATGACTTATTAAAAAATTATCGTAATTAATTTTTTTGTTATCAAGCAAATACAAAAAAACAATCTGTCCCAATAATCTTTAATTTTTTTTTAATTTAAAAATGAATTTATTGTTATTATTAATCACATATTAATTAAGAAATTTTTAAAATAAGCTTAGATGATTTATTTAAAAATCAACTGTCAAATTAGTTCAGCATTCTTGCAATAGATGGCAGGCTAGTCTAACAGCTGATATAGTATTAGCCTATATCTGGCCTATATTTATATATTTTTATGCTTTTATAAAAGATACATAATATATAATAACATTTATAAAGTATTTATTGTTAAAAAATGAATGAAAATCAACCAAATGCATTAAATATTATTAGCTACCATTCTGACATCTCTTGGCAAATTTTTGAATTACTTGATTTTTTGGGCATACTTTTTATGACACACAACGCCATCTTAGCGGGAAAAACATGCGTAACCACTTCGCCCCTGTTTCGCATTGTTCCTCACTGTACATAAATTAGCTTTACCCCCCCCCTCCCCTTAGAATCCAAATTTTTCCCCGGCCAGACAGAGGTCGTGTCGCGTATCTAATAAATCAAATTCAATAGGATTTAATTCCTTTTATTTTTTGCATGTCATCTTTTTTTTTTTTTTTTTTTTAATTTCACGTATAGTAGACGCACGCACGTTCGTAATTCAATATTAGTAAACAGCCAGCCAGCCGGGCGGACGTTAAATAGACGAGGAGGTCTTCAAGCTGGCCGGACGCCTTGTAGGATTTTTTTTTTTTTTTTAAGGGGAATTCTCAGTCACCTGGCCGAACAGCAGCTGCCCGGGCCCCTGAGCAACAAGTAGTAGTCACGGGCCTGTTGCTTGTTTGCTTCAAAAGCAAAGACCCTCTTTTTCGGAAAGTAGCGAGAGGCATTAGTAGACTATATGACATCTTAAAAAAAAAAAGCCTAAAGAAAAGGAAGTGAGAGAGGGGGATCTATTGAATACAACCCCCCCCCCCCCGCCCCTCGTTCTCTTTCTTCAAATCTTTATGCTCTATTCAAGACACTTCTTTTTTTTTTTACTCCTCCTCCCCCGATATTGAGATCAGATTGCACTAAACTACGAGAGATAGATAACCTGCTGAGATCGGATGTACTTGAAAAGGGAATGAGGGGGGAGATGAATTGAGGGGTGGGAGGGGGGGAGCTTTGTTATATTTTACAACTTCAAAATAATAATCCTCTGTTGTTTGTATATGTATTGGATGACTTTTATAGAACCAAAGTGTAATCTAATCTTATTCAATTGTCCTGTGGGATTAAAAACCAAAAAAAGATTTTTATCAACGATAAAAACAAAGAATCAAGTTTAAAATTGGAATAAAAAAAAAAAAAATAAATATTGTGGTTTGTCGCCTTAAGGTTGTTCGGACAGTACCTCGTAAGTCATAATAGAATAGAATTTTAATAAAATTAAAAATTTGAATGCCAAAATTCCTTATTATAATTTAGTCGTGATCTATCATAGTTTATAATTGGATTAAGTTAATAATTTAATTACCAAAAATAATAAATGAATGACTTTCGACTTGAGCAGTATTTCACGTAATATAGAACTGGCAACATTGCATTCATCAACTATCTATTTTAAATCTTAAACGCCTTCAATTTTATTTCATTTAATATATTACAATGATTAGAGCAAATCAGTTTAAACACAATGGACGATTTGCGAGAAAAAATATCGTAAAATTGAAAAAAAAATGTAACTGACAGCTAGAAAAGAGAATTATTTTATGCGACGTTGCCAGGTTGGTCTGACTCTCGAGACTTACTTATTTTTAAATATTGGCGACTGTCATTTTGGGGAATTTTTTGACTTTCTTGTTAAAATATCTTTAAAAGCCTTAGGCAGAAACTTTTGATTTTATTTTTAACGTATTCCTCGGAAGGGAATTGATAAAATGTAAGTTTTTTGTTTTTTTACCTATTGCAGAGGTGGCTATATAATTCGATATGTGTGCGTTTCGTCGATATTCCCCATAGATTACATGTTAAATTTCAATTTTTTTTAAATTAATTACACGATAACCCTGGGTCAGATCTGCTTCAAAATTTTATTTTAAACGTATGTGATAGTGATTAATAACATATTAAAAAATCTGGTGTGACTGGCGACAGCACACAACTTTCTCTTACCTTCGGTAATCGAAAGTTGTGTACTGTGCTTGTCACACCAGATTTTTTGTGTCGACATGTATTTAGTTCCCGGCAGTAGGGAATATTTGAATTCAGATGTAAAATTTATAAGTATGGGAAAATATTTATATTTTGTTACCATGGCAACCATTTCTCCTATCTTTCCTATGAAATACAAGAGTAAAGTGTGCTTCAAACAATTTTGAGGGCAAAACGAGAATATACATTTGAAAGAGCATCTAAAAAATAATTGATTTTTGAATTTTAATCAAAATCGTTAGAGCGAATTTTGAGAAAATCGAAAAAAACTGAAAAAGTACATCAGTAAAGTACTAGTACTCTTTGGCCGATTTTGATTAAAAGCTTATTTTCCGGTCCCGGGAGGTATTTAACTTAAATATAAAATTTCATCCTCCTAGCTCAATTCCTTCATGCTTAAAATTGAACACACACAGACACACACACAGACACACAGACACACAGACAGACAGACCATGTCGCGAAAATCACTTTTTTGGATTCAGGGGACCTCAAAACGTAAAGATCCATCAAAATCTCGACATCGAATTTTTGACATGAAACCAATACTTTCTCTCTATATATATATAGTAAGAGAAAGTAAAAATTAGCTTTTAATCTAATAAAGTGCTTTAATGTCCGAACAACCTTAAAAAAAAATGTTGAAAATTCAAAATAAGAGCCGTTTTAGAGAACATTTTCTATTAAAATTTATTTTTCTCTCTATCTCTAAAACTGTGCCTGAATAAAATGATCGCAACACTTTTTCTCTCTATATATTTCATATATAGGGTAAGAGAAAGTAAAAATTTAACTGGTCGTACAGCACACAACTTGAATGTGAATGGGACACAAAAGTGTGAGTGTTTAAAAAAAAAAAAAAGTATATTTTGATTTGCCTTCTTCATTTTGACGTAGACGTTATAGGTTAAACGAGCGGAGCACTCTGAAAGCGGGTGGCGCAGCTAGTATTGTAAAATATACACTCTAGCAACTGACGAAAGTAGAGAAAATAAAAAAAAAGGAAGATAATCTTAATGCTGATTTAAAAAAAAAAGCAAAGAGAAATTTTTTTATAAATATCTCATCACTTTTAGGCCTACGAATTTGCTTTGACAAAATAAAGTTTTTTTCTTTTTTACTTTCTCGTATAGAGAAAGTTATGTAATCGTAAAAAAATTCGACTTCGAGATTTTGATGTTTCTCCACGTTTTAGACCTCCCTGAGTCCAAAAAAAACATTTTTGGCATTATGTCTCTCTCTCTGTGTGTGTGTGTGTGTGTGTGTAAACACGATTGCTTAAAAACCAAAGCAGCTAGATCGATGAAATTTGGTATATGCTCCTTACACTAAAATTGTAGATTTCTATCAACTTTTGGAGTAAATACGTCACTTGGAAGTAGTACTTTACTTAAAAAGTTTTTTAAAAAATTTTGAAATTTTCAATTTTTTTTGTTATATTATGATAAAATACTCTATTTTAAAAAGTTTTATTCTTTGACATTTTTTCGAAAACTGAATAGTTTTGAAAATAATCAAAAGAAGAAATAGAAAATTTTCGTTAATTTTGATAAAAAATCAAAACAAAATCATACAGGTGTCATTAAAAAAAGGGTAAATATAAACAAATTCATTTGTTTCACAAATTCATTTGTTTATATTTGCCCTTTTTTTAATGACACCTGTATGATTTTGTTTTGATTTTTTATCAAAATTAACGAAAATTTTCTATTTCTTCTTTGATTATTTTCAAAACTATTCAGTTTTCGAAAAAATGTCAAAGAATAAAAACTTTTTAAAATAGAGTATTTTATCATAATATAACAAAAAAAATTGAAAATTTCAAAATTTTTAAAAAACTTTTTAAGTAAAGTACTACTTCCAAGTGACGTATTTACTCCAAAAGTTGATAGAAATCTACAATTTTAGTGTAAGGAGCATATGCCAAATTTCATCGATCTAGCTGCTTTGGTTTTTAAGCAATCGTGTTTACACACACATCCAGACGTAATTCCAAAAGAACATACGAGAAAGTCTCGGGGAAGTCAATCCCCATATTTTTGTTATATTATGATAAAATACTCTATTTTAAAAAGTTTTTATTCTTTGACATTTTTTTCGAAAAAATGTCAAAGAATAAAAACTTTTTAAAATAGAGTATTTTATCATAATATAACAAAAAAATTGAAAATTTCAAAATTTTCGAAAAAACTTTTTAAGTAAAGTACTACTTCCAAGTGACGTATTTACTCCAAAAGTTGATAGAAATCTACAATTTTAGTGTAAGGGGCATATACCAAATTTCATCGATCTAGCTGCTTTGGTTTTTTAAGCAATCGTGTTTACACACACACCCAGACGTAATTCCAAAAGAATATACGAGAAAGTCTCGGGGAAGTCATTCCCCATATTTTTTAATATAAAAGGAAAATAAAATGATAAATAACTCCGCCCCTCCCCTCTCACCCGATGTTTTGATATTAATTTTAATTATTCTTGAATAATTTGTTTGTGATTTAAGACGAGTTAAACCCGAAATTACAGGTTAACGTTGAATTGGATGCTCTTTGATAGTGATACTAATTCTCTCTAATCCCTCGTGTAAAGCAAATTTTTTGCATTTGTATAGGACGGATGGAGGTGGTGGTGGATGTATGTGCCAAACCCTCCTTCCCCCCACCCCTTAATGGCCGAGTCGCCTGGGGTTGTCCAAACCAACCAGTCCAACAGGTTCCCTTTCGTTTTATAACATAATAATATAAATTTCTATAAAAAATAAATGTTTATGTCAACCATAGCTCAAGCGAATAAATAAATAAGATTTACTAAATGAATATAAAATATATGGCTTCGAGAAGTGCGAGTACTTAGCTAAAGAATACAATTTGAGTATCAGAGTTCTTTCCTTATTGAGTTATTTAATTTAATCCACATTTTTGATATTTCAGTTGAAATTCATTCAAATGATTGTGAAAATGACGTCAAATTCAAGCTAAAGGGAATCGCCTCCTTTTAATGGCAATTTCGAGAAAAGCAATCAAACAGCCATTTAAAAGCAATAAAATCTCTTTCAGAGAAATTTACATAAACATTATGTTTTGATATTTTAACTGGAATCGATCTTCTTGAAATTTAAGATTTTTTCACAATAAATTAAATTAATTTCAAGTGAAATATCAAAAAATGGGAATTACTCAAAAACGAAAAAACTCTCGATACTCAAATTTTTTACTCAAGCCAAGTACCTAAGTCGCAAGTATTTCAAGAAATTTCAATCACATCAGCCAAAGGGTACTAGTACTTTACTAATGTATTTTTTCAGTTGATTTCGATTTTCTCAAAATTCGCTCTAACGATTTTGATTAAAATTCAAAAATTAATTATTTTTTAGATACTCGTTAATAAGTATATTAATAAAACTATACGTGAAAATAGTTTAAGTACACTTAGCGCTGCGGTTCAACCCCCTGGGGGGATTGATCTTCCAGGAAGCCCTGGCGATCATTGCTCTGAGGAGAGGGGCATTTATCGCACTGATCTTCCGGTGTAATACTCATACTTAAAAAAATACTCGATATTTACTGAGTTTTCTTCCGATACCACATTCCTAGCCACAGAGGTTGTGACGTCACCAGTCACTCGCACCAGGTTTCTTTACTACGCTACGACATCTCTATCCATATATATGGCAAAAATATGAAAGTTGAAATTTAATATATATATGACGGATTATAAAATAATAATTGTGAGATTTAATTATTCAATTTTTAATTTTAATTACCTATATCTATATTTTATTTTAATACATTTGTAAAAACGCGATTTGAATCGAATAATTTTCTGAAAATTTTCAGTTAAACGCCTAAAATTCGAAAAAAAAAAAGTTTCACTTGCATCGTGGTTTCATAAAACCACACAATGATTTTATTTAAAAAGAAATTTGTAAATTTGAATAGTGGAAGCCCCTAGGAGATAAATTATTCCATAATAACGTTAAAGAAATTGGAAATATGATATAATTAAATCGATAAAAAGATTTTTATTTTTCTAACCTCCCCATTTAATGTCACAGGGGTTGGTCATAAAATAGAAAAACAAGGTCATATGGTTTTGTAAATAATATTCATAACTTTGTATTTTATTGCAATGTTAAATGTATCATAAAGTGTCTCTGGTGTGTGTGTGTGTGTGTGTTGGCGCACACGAACACTCCATAACTTAGACGACGACCCTCTAAACTCCGCCCTGCCCCTTGAAAACGACGATAATTTCATATCAAGAAGAAAACGGTTGAGATCCTGTCTGTCGTGTCACCCCTCTGTGGAAACCCCAAAACGAACGCCCCCCCCCCAAAAAAAAAGAAAAAAAGGGCTGGCTGCCCACCCCTCCCCAAACCCCAACAAAAGAGCAACCGAACAACCCTCGATCTAACGATGCCATTACAGAGCTTGTCAAATCAAATAATAAAATTATTACGGTTATTGATTTTAGATCATCTCTCTCTCTCTCAGGTAGATATTGCAATGCAAAGGGTCGTTCGTTTAACATAGAAATTGAAAAATTATAGGCTTAACGTTCTTTAAGTAATCGATCGATATTTATTTGTGGTTTATATTTTATAATAATATAGCGCAGGGAAATATAGAAAGAGTGAATAGAAAGAGAGAGAAATGGAAAAATATTTGCTAAGAGATGTGGCAGTTGAGGTCTCGAGTAATTTTTTATAACCAATCAATCAATCAACCATTAATAATAAATTTCTAACCTTACTTTTTACTATTTATTTGGATTTGATTGAAAAAAAAAACAAAACATAATGCAATTAGATAGAAACTCTTGACCGTAGGCTCTAGTTGAAACCTTGTATTATCGCTAGGTGATCGGTTTTGAAATAATACACTTTCTAGATATTGAAACTACAAAAATCTGGTGTGACTGGTCGCACAGCACGCAACTTTCTCTTACCTTCGGTAATCGAAAGTTGTGTTCTGTGCTTGCCACGCCAGATTTTTCGTGTCGACATATATTAGAATTTTTTTTTTTTTTTTTGAAAAACATTCACACAGTCTTTTCGGCAACTTACGCCATTTAAGACTTGACGATAACCGTTGTATTATATATATATTAGGGGTTCAGGCAATATTAGAAATTTTTTATTTTATTTATTTTAACATCACACTTTTTTCCCATTCACACTCACACTCACATACACATTCACACAGTCATTTCGGCAACTCAGGCCATTTAAGACTTAAACGATATCGTTATTGATGATAACCCATATTAGGTATCCAAATGGCTTAAATAAAATCATCGGACTGCCCGAGGTTCGAACCCGCGAAGTTTGGTATACGAGGTTACACTCTGACCCTCGCCGGCCCTATTAGAATTTAAAATGTAAAATTTATAAAGGAAAATATTTATATTTTGTTACCATGGCAACCATTTCTTCTATCTTTCCTATGAAGTTCAAGAGTAAAGTGGTCTTCAGAAGATTTCAAAATGAGAATATACATTTTAAAGAGCATCTAAAAAATAATTTATTTTTGAATTTTAATCAAAATCATTGGAGTATTGGAATCTAACAGTAATATCGTAATATATTTACAAAGTTTGCCATTAAAAATTTGAAACATATCACCCAGTGATAATACAATGATGATAGAGTCTACGGTCAAGAGTAATTGCATTGACTTCCAAGAGTTTTTTTTTACTTTCTCTTACCCTATTTTTTACTTTCTCTTACCTATGTATATATGTAATATATATATAGAGAGAAAGTATTGGATTCATGTCAAAAATTCGATGTCGAGATTTTGATGGATCTTCACGTTTTGAGGTCCCCTGAATCCAAAAAAGTGGTTTTCGCGACATGGTCTGTCTGTGTGTGGGTGGGTGGGTGGGTGGGTGTGTGTGTGGTGTGTGGTGTGTGTGTTCAATTTTAAGCATGAAGGAATTGAGCTACGAGGTTGAAATTTGATATTTAAGTTAAACACCCCCGGGACCGGACAAAATAAGCTTTTAATCAAAATCGGCCAAAGAGTACTAGTACTTTACTGATGCACTTTTTCAGTTTTTTTCGATTTTCTCAAAATTTGCTCCAACGATTTTGTTTAAAATTCAAAAATCAATTATTTTTTAGATGCTCTTTCAAATGTATATTCTCATTTTGCGCTTGAAATCGTTCTGAAGACCACTTTACTCTTGTACTTCATAGGGAAGATAGGAGAAATGGTTGCCATGGTAACAAAATATAAATATTTTCCCATGCTTATAAATTTTAACATCTGAATTCATATGTTCCGTACTGTCATGTCGGGAACTAAATATATGTCGACACAAAAAATCTGGTGTGACAAGCACAGTACACAACTTTCGATTACCGAAGGTAAGAGAAAGTTGTGTGCTGTGCGCCAGTCACACCAGATTTTTTTAAGGACCTTTAGACGTCGCTCCTGAACTCCCTTAACTCAAATATAAAAAATTTAAAATTTGACAGTTCGGTTCTTTATTCTTGCTCGAGCCGGTTGGTTTAACAAACAATCAAGAATAAATAATCGAAATATTAAATTTTAAATACAGTGAGCATCAAAAATACTGGAACATTTTTGTTTCTTCTTCAGAAGATTTTAAACATTTAATATGAAATATCTTATACATTTCTAAGTAAATTTAACACAAATCGATATCATTTTAATAAATAATTACAATTTAAATAAAACAAAGACAAAAATGTCGAAATTTTTGTATTAACACCAAATTTCTAAAATTTTAAATTTAATCTTTCCATTTCAGTTTCTCTCTGTCTATTTTATTGGAAATTCTTATAAAAACAAAATTTTGAATTAATATCCTACAAAACAACCAAACATACAACACAATTAAACCCAATCTTTTTTTACTTTTTATCGAGATTATGTTATTTGTGCCTCAAATTGAAAATCGTCATTTTTGTCTTTGTATTATTTAAATTGTAATTATTTATTAAAATGATATTGATATGTGTTAAATTTACTTAGAAATGTAGAAGTTATTTCATATTAAATGTTCCTTAAATTAAGGTAGATTAGAACAGCTCTGCTTAAGAAGAAACAAATTCGGAACATCAGAATAGTATGTCTCTGGACTTGACTTGAGACTGGGGTAATGGCAGTCACCTAAGGGAAAATATTTATTAGAATTAACACTTTAAATTTAATTAAACTTTACTAATGGCAAAAAAGTAAAAAATCTACTTTGACCGGAATTACGCCAACCCTGGGGGAATCGCAGTCAGTGGTGTCATTGGTTTTTATTGTCTATATAACAATCATTATGAGAGTTTTTTAATGATTAATCATTAAAGAATATATATTTTAGAAAAGTTTGAAAAAGCTGCATAGGTCTTGCTTTTCTTTTTGGCATATCTGTCCAAGTAATGCAACATATGTTATCTACAATGCCGTATTAAAAGAGATATTGTACTGACCGCGATTATCCGTTGACTGTCATTACCCCAGTCTCCACGAAACATTCAAAGAATAGACAAGTATAGTAACTTTAGATGTATTATTATTAAGTAGGCCCCTATATATGAAAATTTAAAAAGACTCGGTTATAAATAAAGCGAGGGCCTAATTTATGCGAAGTTCCATAAAACAAAAGGGGGTCCAGGGGGGGGTTGCTTCTATGGCTAGACTCGATGTTAATGGCGCTGCTAGTTTCATTTAAATATCATCAAATGCCTGATGATTAATATTAATAAATTTACTATTAGAATAATATTTTGATGTTTTGTTTACATATCCGACAACATCAGTAATTATGATAATAATTTTATAATGAAATGAATAAATTAGATTACAAAAAAAGATAATAAAGTAGTAAAGGAGAAAAAGAAGCAACACAATAAACCGTTATGCTTAGCGGGTTGCGTTTTTTTAGATTGCAGGATGCACCAGAAACTAAAAAGCAAATTTTATAGAGGAAATCATAGAAAGGCCAGTGAATGATCGCTATTAAGACTTTTTATTTATTGCGCTAGGAGGTTGAAATTTAAGGTTGTTCGGACATTAAAGCACTTTATTAGATTAAAAGCTAATTTTTTAATATGTTATTAATCACTATCACATACGTATAAAATAAAATTTTGAAGCAGATCTGACCCAGGGTTATCGTGTAATTAATTTTTAAAAAATTGAAATTTAACATGTAGCCTATGGGGAATAACGACGAAACGCACACATATCGAATTATATAGCCACCTCTGCATTAGATACAAAAACAAAAAACTTACATTTTATCAATTCACTTCCGAGGAATACGTTAAAAATAAAATCAAAAGTTTCTGCCGAACGCTTTTAAAGATATTTTAACAAGAAAGTCAAAAAATTCCCCAAAATGACAGTCGCCAATATTTAAAAATAAGGAAGCATCGAAAGTCAGACCAGCCTGGCAACGTCGCATAAAATAATTGTCTTTTCTCGATGTCAGTTACATTTTTTTTTCCATTTTACGATATTTTTTCTCGCAAATCGTCCATTGTGTTTAAACTGATTTGCATTAAACATTGTAATATATTAAATAAAATAAAATTTAAGGCGTTTAAGATTTAAAATAGATAGTTGATGAATGCAATGTTGCCAGTTCTATATTACGTGAAATACTGCTCAAGTCAAAAGTCATTCATTTATTATTTTTGGTAATTAAATTATTAACTTAATCCAATTATAAACTATGATAGGTCACGACTAAATTATAATAAGGAATTTTGGCATTCAAATTTTTAATTTTATTTAAAAAAAATTTAGATTCTATTATGACTTACGATGTACTATCCGAACAACCTTAATATTCACCTAGGTAGAGCCTTGTTTGAAAAAGATGGAATTTTTCAATCAATGCTCAAATACCATGGCGAACAGAATGTTTTGCACCCTAGCCTGTTTGAAAGACGCCTACTAGTTAGGCAGCCAAATTGACTCACCACTACATATGCACTGTCTGTGTGAATTTACCTGAGTCAGGGTTCTGAGGGTCTTTTATGGCCAACCCTTTTGAACAATATATAGCGCGCCTTTTATATCAAATGAATTTGATCTCAAATTAATAGAATTTCAACTTTTTTTATTAATTTCATCTTGTTATTTGGAAAAAATACGTCTTACAACTTAGAGTGTGGCATGTTCAGAAAAGATGGACGATAGATCAAATTTAAATAAAAAAATTTGCGAATTCCTCTTTCTATCTCGCAATGCAAGAAGCCAGTTCGATGAAATTTAGTAAATAATTCTTACCCTAAAATTGAAGATCTATTTCAAATTTTGGAATAAATACTTCAACCAGAAATAGTACTTTACCTAAGATTATAAAAGTTTTAAAAATATTTTATGTAAAGAAAGTGAGAAAGAAATTAATTAATTTTAAACTGGTAACCGTTAATTGAAACATTATGCTTTAATAGGAGAATTAAATTCACAAGATTTTTCTGTTTCAATAATATATTAATTTGATATTAACACTTTATACGTATTTCGACACCATATGTGTCATCTTCAGTATGTAATTCGCTTCTGAAGATGACACATATGGTGTCGAAATACGTATAAAGTGTTAATATCAAATTAATATATTATTGAAACAGAAAACCTTGTGAATTTAATTCTCCTATGAAAGAAATGCTCTAAATTTTTACTTTCTCTTACCTATGTATATATGTATATATATATGAGAGAAAGTATTGGTTTCATGTCAAAAATTCGATGTCGAGATTTTGATGGATCTTCACGTTTTGAGGTCCCCTGAATCCAAAAAAGTGGTTTTCGCGACATGGTCTGTCTGTGGGTGGGTGGGTGTGTGTTCACTTTTAAGCATGAAGGAATTGAGCTACGA
This sequence comes from Euborellia annulipes, assembly GCA_023213315.1. Lineage (NCBI taxonomy): Eukaryota > Metazoa > Arthropoda > Insecta > Dermaptera > Anisolabididae > Euborellia > Euborellia annulipes. The sequence goes on from JAKCPI010002627.1 coordinate 23,644, forward strand.
GGTTGAAATTTTATATTTAAGTTAAACACCCCCCGGGACCGGAAAAATAAGCTTTTAATCAAAATCGGCCAAAGAGTACTAGTACTTTACTGATGTACTTTTTCAGTTTTTTTCGATTTTCTCAAAATTTGCTCCAACGATTTTTTTTTAAATTCAAAAATCAATTATTTTTTAGATTCTCTATAAAATGTATATTCTCATTTTGTGATTGAAATCTTCTGAAGACCACTTTACTCTTGTACTCCATAGAAAAGATAGGAGAAATGGTTGCATGGTAACAAAATATAAATATTTTGTCATACTTATAAATTTTACATCTTGAATTCAATTGTACCCTACTGTCGGGAACTAAATACATGTCGACACAAAAAATCTGGTGTGACAAGCACAGTACACAACTTTCGATTACCGAAGGTAAGAGAAAGTTGTGTGCTGTGCGCCAGTCACACCAGATTTTTTACTTTTTAATTTCTTTAACTTTTTTCTAAAGTAAATTTTAGAAATCCCACAGTGCATTGGACCCATAAATAAAATAAAACATTTTTATTTTTGAGTCTAGCATAAAAAATAATATCGCCTGCTTGTTAATCATGATGGCAAAAGTCCGCAAATTCAATTTTTGAGTTAAGCCTACGAAACGTTGTTAAAACGTCTTCTCTTATGAGAGCCAAAGTGACGAAAATATATTTCTATTCTTTGCTATTGATTCTGGCCTATTCATTTGAGATGGAAAGTTTGCGAGATATCCCAGCTAGCAGAACCTCGTCAAAATGACGTCCGAAATTGGTCATAACTGGTCAAAAGACGTCAAATGACTAATTAAAACCTAAAATAAAACGTCTTTTTTGTGACGTCTTTAAAACGTGCAAAATATCACATTATAAAGACGTACCGATCAGGTACCGATCACGACACTTATTATTACTTTCTCTTACTTCCATATTTTTATTTTAATACGCATGCGCACACATTTCGCGCATGCACATGCATTTCCGCATGCGCAACTGTTAGCACACTCAAAGGATCGTACCGGTTCAGTTAGTGACAGTCTATTATCTATGGTGGCAGTTAATGAAGTCATGTCTTTTATTGCTGTTGAATTTATAACTAATGATGATCCTGTAATGGCTATAGTCTGTAACATTGTCTTTTATATAATAGTGTATAGAAAATCGCGTTTTTACAAAAGTATTAAAATAAAATATCGATATAGGTACTAATTAAAATTAAAAATTGAATAATTAAATCTCTCAATTATTATTTTATAATTAGTCATATATATATTAAATTTCAACTTTTCTATTTTTGTCATTTATATGGATAGAGAAGAGATGTATTTATTTGCTAAAATAATGTGTTTTATAATTATATTATTAATACAATTTAATTTTATATGCGAGTTTGTTTCTCATTTTATTTATCCATCAGATTATAAAAAGGTCAAAAAAAGTCACGGAATCACGTTTTTTTGACGTTTCAAAACGTCGTCATCGGTCTGTGACATTAGTCCGTGATTTTTAGGTCATTTTGACGTCAAAAAATTGGTCAAAAAAAAGTCACGGAATCACGTTTTTTTGACGTTTCAAAATGTCGTCATCGGTCTGTGACATTAGTCCGTGATTTTTAGGTCATTTTGTCGTCAAACATAACGTCATTTCTGGTCATCTCTGACCAGTTTCCGACGTCATTTTGACGGGTCTCTGCTAGCTGGGATGTTTGTGCTTAACAAAATTGCACATCCTGGAGTCGAACCAGGATCTCCACGCTTTCGCGGCGGGTGGACTACATCTTGAATTCGGCGGAAAGTAAATATATCTCGACACGAAAAATCTGGTGTGACAAGCACAGAACACAACTTTCGATTACCAAAAATAAGAGCAAGTTGTGTGCTGTGCGCCTAGTCACATCAGATTTTTTATATAGCTCTATTTCACTTATTGTTAAAGGTTATTGAGAAAGTTAATGTTTAAGTGTAGTAGAGTGAAAGCTATTATTATTAGAAATAAAAAGCCTTATTTAAATTAAATTCTAGAGGGTGAAACGAAATTTTATTATCCAATCTTGCAAGAGGGTTAAATTTTATGCCTGTTTATATGGGATTAAATTTTCTATTCACTTGCTTATTTTGATTCATTTAGCTGAGTAATCGCCCCCCCCTCCCCCTCACCAACGCCGCCACTTATCCTTTCCCTTACCTTAAAATTATTGACATTCTTAATATTGATAAGCTTGAAATAATAGTATGACAGACGCTGATAAATAAAGTCCGGACTCCTATGCAATATTCACTTTACTGTTCGCACCAACAATATGTCAGGAGTTGCCAAGAGCCCCTTTAAGTTCGAAGCAAACATAACATTTGTCCTGACGATGACCGAAACGTCGACAATTGTTTTAAAAAAGAAAAAAAATAATATATTTTCTTTAATTACTTTCGGCTGTCTTGTTCTCCTCATTGTTTATTATTCGTTCAGCCATTACTCCTGGAAATTAAGTTAATTTTCGAGAAATATTACTTTTTTTTTTACTTTCTCTTACCTCTATATATGTTAATATATAGAGAAAGAAAATATTGGATTCATGTCAAAAATTCGATGTCAAGATTTTGATGGATATACACGTTTTGAGGTCCCCTGAATCCAAAAAAGTGGTTTTCGAGACATGGCCGGTCTGTCTGTCTGTGTGTCTGTGAACAAAATGTCTCAAGAACGAAAAGAGCTAGGAGGTTGAAATTTTATATTTATGTTAGGCACTCCCATGGGACGTGACACGAAACCTTTGAACAAAATCGACCAAAAAATACTAGTACTTTACTGATATAGTTTTTTTTCGATTTTCTCAAATTTCGTTTTAACGATTTTGATTAAAAATCAAAAATCAATTATTTTTTAGATGCTCTTTAAAATGTATATTCTCATTTTGCACTTGAAATCTTTTGAAGCACACTTTACCTTGTATTTCATAGGAAAGATAGGGAGAAATGGTTGCCATGGTAACAAAATAAATTTTACCATGTTTTAATAAAAAATCAGTGGAAACTAAATATATGTTGACACAAAGTGCGACCAGTCACACCAGATTTTTTTCTATTTAAAATAAAAATACGAATTAATTTGTAAATTAAAAAAAAAAAAAATTGTTAAAAAATATCGTTAAGTTTTCTCTTTTTTATAAAGAGCACAAATTTTATTGGAATAAAAAAAACCTCAAGCGCTAAATAGACACAAAACATTCGAATGAATGATGTTATGTTTTCATTATTATTATTTAGATCTGAATGAGGAGGGCAAAATATTTTAATGACGATTATCCACGGGGGGGGGGGGTTGGGTGATTTATTATATTGGTAAACCTGAATGTGTTTTCAAACCCCATTTCATTTTTGTTTTCTTCTAAGAGTCGCCAACCAACCAAAAAAAAGTTGCCCCTTTAAGAGAGAGAGCTAGTTTGTTTGTCACGCTCCCTTTTCTTAAGGGAGACAGAGGTGTTTTAATTATGCGTTCTTTTGATTTGCATTTGCACATATGGAGACCAGCCAGGTGGCTGGCTAAAGATCCGCCACTTCACAAGGAACTCATCAAATGCATCAGCAAGTGTTCCTTCCTCTGGCTCTCTCTTCCTTCTCATTGATACTTGAAAATCTGTTCCCCTCCCCTCCCCTTTTTATTATTGAGATTTGTCAAGTGGTTAGTGGGGGGGGGGGGGGAGAAGACACCCTCTCTCCAAATCGATTGAAAATTATTCGAGCAAAAAACATGTTAGAGAATTTTTTGTTTACAGTCAAGTGGCTCATATGGCGTATCCGAGAGTTGAAACTCGCAATCTCTAGCCTCGAATCCCCGAATGCCATATGGCAAAACAAAGAAATTTAATCTATCCACTTATCACTCACTGAATACAATAATAGTATAAATTCTTAATCAGGAAACAGAAGGAACTTTGCAGCCAGGAGATTAAATTTTATTTTTACTTGCCGACGTTTCAGTCGTCTGTCACGACCTTCAACATTGAATCCAAGACCCCAAACAAGTAAATAAATGATAATTCATATACATATAATAATTAAAAAAATCTGGTGTGACTGGCGCACAGCACACAACTTTCTCTTACCCTTCGGTAAGAGAAAGTTGCGCACCGTGCTGGTCACACCAGATTTTTTGTGTCGAGATATATTTAGTTTCCGATAGCACCTTAGTTTCAAACTTGCATTTTAAATGTTGACTGCTTCAAATAAACTATGGTTATTTTTCAAAATTTTAATCTCATATTTGGACATTTTATACACAATATAGAATCGTAAATAAATACAAAATTTCATAAGAATTGGAAAAAAAAATTTTAAATGCCTAAAAAGTTCTAAAGGGGACCCCCTTTTGAATCGAAATTAACATACAAATCCCTATAGGAAATTAACATTGTTCCTATGCGAAGATAAGGTGGAAAGGGAATTTAAAAAGAGTAGAGAGAGACGATAATGTTTGCAAGTGGGGGAGAGAGACATATATGTTTTCTTTGAAACAATTAAAGACACAAATAAATTAAAAAAAAAAAAATGGGGGACTTCCAACTGGCAGTGAATTGAGGACAGAAAAAACTTTTTGCGCTCTGTATTTAAGTAAAATATTTCAAGCAAGTGAGTGAAAAATTTGGTGTTTCAGTGACATTATAAGGTAATAAATAAAAACTGAACTTATTAAATATATTCTTAAGAAAAGGAGGAGGAAAAAACTTCTCCAAAAGGCGTTTTAAAAAAATATAACCTCCCTTATGGGAGATCCGCATGAAGGGAACGAGCCAATGGCTCAGGAAGGGGCGGACGATAGGGCTCTTTCTGAAACCATCAGGAGTTCGCTAAATACACTTTACCAGGTAACAAATGAACAAATTAATTTAAATCAATTAGAAGCAGCAACTAAAAAGAGAAAAAATTATGAAAATGAAAATAAAAACAACAATACATGTAAACAAACAATTTGCTCTTCCGTTACACTAGAAACAAATGACACATCATATTTAGTTAATAATACAATTGCTTCCTCATCCAATTCTTCTTCTGCCCCGGTTGATAATAATTTGCCGTCTCTGATGGAGGCAAATCCATTTTATATAAGATGCAAAACAAATCGATATTCGTCATTCGATAATGGTCCGTTTTGTCTTTACACTGAAACAAATAACAATTCTAAATTACATTCAATGCACATAGGGAAAATTCTTAGGAATAATAGTTTTAATATTTATAAAAATATTGCCGCAATTAAAAGCATAGGGAGAAATAGAGTGAAAATTTTGATTAATGCGAACTACAGTGAAGTAAATAGTCTAATCGAGCAGGAATTCTGGGCCTCTCATAACTTAGTGTGTTTTATTCCTTCTTTCTATCTGTATAAACAAGGCGTAATTCGAGATGTAGACACTTCCCTCACAGAAAATGAAATAGTAAATTATGCTTATTCAGATATCACATTAGTCCAGGCCAAGAGAATATACAAAATCAAAGAATTCGAAAATAAAACAAAAGCAAAAATACCCACACCAGTAGTTATAATATCCTTTCGAGGGCAACACCTACCAACTGATATAAAGCTCCTAGGAGTTAAATGTAATGTAGAACCTTATATAGAAAAAGTTATCCAGTGCTATGTGTGCTTACGCTACGGTCACACGAGCCGTGTATGCAAAAATAAACAGAGATGCGAAGGCTGCGGTTCCATAAATCATGATAGAAACAATTGCCAAAACGAAATCAAATGCATTTTTTGTCAGGGTCCCCATAGAGCTACAGACACAAAAAACTGCCCAGAATACAGTAGACAAAAAGCAATTAAAGAAATAATGGCGGATAAAAATATCACCTTCCCGGAAGCGACAGAACTTCATAAAGGTAAATTTCCAAATCACTATGCAAACGCAGCAAAGAGCAATATCAGATCACAACAACCTCATGCCCTCCCACCCTCATCTACCGTCCCTATCGCAGTTCCCACCTTTAAATGAACGCTACTCCTCGCAAATGGAACAAAATAAATCTTACATTCCAGGCCAAAATGAATATAACCATACGCAGAGGGTTAAAATACATAGTGAACCGAGGCCAAATAGGGTTCCCACTAGAAACAACAGAGATGTCTTTCTACCCGATCATACATCGAATAACCTGAACTTACCTCTGTCACCTATCACTAATAGTCAAATCTATAGAAACAACCTAAAACAGAACCTAATAGAACTAGTAATGAGCAACTTGAATAAAATAATTTCGTCAGAATATCCATCTTACACTAACGAGCATCTTACCCCCACAATTCAACCTTTGGTTTCAAAAGCCGTTAATGAATCTTTCTTAACACTATTTGCCAGCACAGATAATTCAGAAAATATTGCAGATAACTCCGAGACAGAGTCGCTATAAAATGTTTAGGTACTTATGTAGTTCTTTTCAGTATCTCAGATTCCTTCTCTTAATCGTGCCGTTTGTTTGAATAATCATATTACTTGTATTAATATTTAAATTTTGAATAGTCTTAATTTATATTTATATACTTTTGTAGCCTTTAGATTTATATAAACGTTTAATTTTATAATCTTTTACTTTGGTGACCTTATTCTATTTGATAGAAATATATCTGCTTAGAAGATAATTCTTACTATGTCGAACTTGCTAGATGTATTTTTAGTTCTTTCTATCCCGACTATCTCCCACTCCAAAATCCCTATAATCCGAAAAATGAACATCGTAAACATACTGCAATGGAACACAAGATCCATCAATAGTAACAAAGGTAGCCTTGAAATAGCACTAAAAGAACTAAATATATCAATAGCTGCAATAGCTGAGTCCTGGCTAAAACCGTTGCATAACTTTAAAATCGCAGGGTACAATGCCGTAAGGTCAGACAGACAGGATGGGAAAGGCGGTTCAATCATCTTGATAAAAAACAATATACCCTTCAACACCCTCCCTAAATTCGACAACCAATTCATACAAATAGCTGCAATACAAATCACACTGCCAAATATCAACCAGCTCACAGTCCTATCATGCTACTGTTGCCCTGGGTATCGCATGACCATTGAGGAATGGAAAGCGATCCTAGATACATATCCCCCAAACTATCTCCTCCTTGGAGATTTTAATGCACATTCGCCCGAATGGGGATGTCACAGCCAAGATAGCCAAGGTGAAGTCCTAAGTTCCTTAGCTGAAGACCTAAACCTGGTAACCCTTAATGATGGCAGTCCGACAAGGCTAACACATAACTCAGAGCACCCATCAATAGTAGATATATCCTTTTGTTCAGCTCGCATTACCCCCTATACCACATGGTCAACTCTCGAAGATACACTAGGTTCCGATCATTTCCCAATTTTGTTAACAATAGACTTACCTCTCAACCCAAACTATAACTCATGTTTTTTTCCACGATACAAAGTAGAAGAAGCAAACTGGCCCAGGTACCAATACATAATTACAGAAAACCTCTCAAACTCACCAATATTTGAGACAATAGAACAAGAATATAATCACTTCATAACAACAATAATCGAAGCAGCTAATTTGGCCATCCCACGAACAAAAATAGCTAAAATAAAACACCCTCCCATACCCTGGTGGACCCAAGAATGTAAACAAGCAATAGAGAACAGGAAAGCCGCACACAGGCAGTACAAAAATAATCCAATCCTGGACAACTTCTTGGAACTCAAAAAGCAACAAGCTCGGGCTAAAAACACAATCAAACAAGCAAAGCGAAATTCCTGGATACAATATTGTAGCTCCATAAATAGAAATAGATCATCGGCAGATATCTGGACCAAAATAAAAAGAATACAAGGAGTACATAACACCAACACAATTTTCCCTCCTCAGGAAATCCTAGAGCCATTCCTGGATAAACTTGCGCCAGCTTGGACTCCATACGATAGCCCAAACCCTCAAACATACAGCGAAACAGATGATATATTAAGTCCACCTTTCTCACTACAAGAATTAGAAAAAGTAACCCAACAAACTGTAAAAAACACAACTCCAGGAATTGATAACATACCTTATCCAATGCTAAAATACTTACCACATATAGGACTACTATCTCTCCTAAAAATATATAACAGTATGAGAGATTCAGAATCCATACCCATTTCTTGGAAAACGCAACTTATAATCCCCATTCTTAAGCCAGGAAAGGACAAGCAAAACGCAAGCTCCTACAGACCCATAGCACTCTCATCTTGCCTATTAAAAATTTATGAAAAATTAATTAAACTAAGGCTAGAATATTTTCTCGAAACAACGTACCAACTCCCACTATTATCATTCGGATTCAGAGCCTTCGCATCTACAATGGATAACTTATCTCTCCTTGTTAGCAATATACAAGAGTCAATACTCACCAGAAAATACACAATAGCAGCCGCAATAGATATAGATGGCGCCTACGACAATGTAGACCTCCATATTTTGTTTAACAAGCTCATCACTTTAGGTATAGGCAGTCGCGCAAGCAAGGTCATATTCAATCTCCTCTTTGGCAGACAGATTTACATCAGAACAAATCCGGTAAAGTCCTCACTCTCGAGAATCCTGTATAGAGGTATCCCACAGGGATCAACTCTGAGCCCACTTCTCTTTGTCTGCTACACATACGACCTTGCTCCATCCATAGCTTTCAATACAAAGGTTCTCCAATATGCTGACGACCTCATCGTGTATGCTTCTTCCTGCAATTTAGAAGACTCTTTATCAGATTTAGATATGTCTATTTTTGCTCTAATAGATTATCTTAACATGAATAGCTTTACCTTATCTCCTTCAAAATGCTCAGCTTGCATCTTTTCAACCCGCAGAATTCCCGCCTGGCAAAGCGTAGTCCTCGGGGAAACAGAGTTTCCACTTACCAATAAGATAAAGTATCTTGGCCTTACAATAGACTCCAAACTCAACTGGAAAGAACATGTAAATATAGTAAAAATCAAATGCCAAAAATACATTAACTTAATGAAAATAATAGGAAATTTTACCTGGGGGGCGGATCCGATGATTATGCTTAACTTCTACAAGGCCACCATACGAGCATCCCTCGATTATGGTTGCTTTTTATATAGAGCCGCTTCAAAGACAACTCAGCTAGCAATAGACAGAATCCAATACCAAGCAATAAGAATCGCCATGGGTTATATGCGTTCATCACCCTGCAACGCAATGCTCATAGAATCCAATAATATGCCTTTAGATATTCGCACCCGCCTCTTAGCATCAAAATTCATTTTGAAACGTCTATCCAGATTTTACCACCCTGTAACCGAAGCTCTCTCTTCTTTAAACAATAGATACAAAGATACAAACAAAACGCAACCTCCTCTCCTTATAGCATACAACTATATTAATAATCTCGAAATAACAATAGAAAAGGCATCGCTCCCAGCTATGTTCCACATATCTCCCGTACTATTAAACCTTCAGCACGACATAAGCATTGAAAACCCAACTGATTTCAACTTCGACAGCGTCATATACACGGATGGCTCCAAATCGATAAATAATACAGGTTGCGCATTCTTCGACGATAAAAACTCAAATTTTGGTCTATTCATGCTTCCAAGGTCATTTTCAAATTTCACGGCAGAACTCTATGCCATACGAGAGGCAATTCTCTACAGCCTAACGCATTCCTTTAACTCATGCCTAATAATCACTGACTCTCAAAGCGTTCTTAAAGCCATTTCAAACTTCAGGAAGAGCAAAGCAACTAATATCCAAGTAGGGTATATAAATAAACTATTAAATAATGCCACACAAAATAACACCAGAATATCACTAAGATGGACAAGAGGGCACAGCACATCACAAGGCAATAGAATAGCCGACTTCTTGGCCAAAAGAGCGGCATACCAAGGCACCCAACTGAACGCACCAACACCATGGCAGGATGTATATTCACAAGCAAAAGCTCACTTTAAAGATATCTGGAACCATACATGGAAGCAATCATCACAAGTAACAGGTTCAGCACTGGCAAAACTTAAACCCTCAATTGGGCCACCTTGGTTCACCCCATATACATACCTGAACAGAGCAATAATCACAGCAATTAACAGGATAAGAATCAATCACACTCGTACTCCGGCTCATCTTGCACGATTTAATATAATACCGTCACCACTGTGCCAATGTTCCAACATCCCAGCAACACCGTACCATATTATTTGTGAATGCACACTCCACGAAAATAACCGCAAGCAATATTCAATAAAATTTAACCCAAACTTCAGAGACCCCACAAAGTTCCTGCAGTTCCTAAAATCTCCGCAACCGGAAGACCTTCAAGACTTAAATCTCTTCATCACTGCCTCAAAAATCATTCTATAATCTAACAACAGACTTTGGATCATATTCTTGCTACAAGTGTTATTGAGAGTCATTTAATTTGTATGGTGTTTTTTACTATTCATATTTTTTGTTAACTGTTCTTCATAGTCATTTATTTGTGATATTTTATTTTTATATTAATGTTTTTTCAGATGAACTATGCACTTTTATAAAAGTTTTATTGTATTATGTTTTTTATAAAATGTACTATAAAAAGTGGGGCTGAATGACCCAAGGTCAAAGGCCGGAAAATAAAGAAAAAAAAAAAAAAAAAAAAAATCTGGTGTGACTGGCGCACAGCACACAACTTTCTCTTACCCTTCGGTAAGAGAAAGTTGCGCACCGTGCTGGTCACACCAGATTTTTTGTGTCGAGATATATTTAGTTTCCGATAGCACCTTAGTTTCAAACTTGCATTTTAAATGTTGACTGCTTCAAATAAACTATGGTTATTTTTCAAAATTTTAATCTCATATTTGGACATTTTATACACAATATAGAATCGTAAATAAATACAAAATTTCATAAGAATTGGAAAAAAAAATTTTAAATGCCTAAAAAGTTCTAAAGGGGACCCCCTTTTGAATCGAAATTAACATACAAATCCCTATAGGAAATTAACATTGTTCCTATGCGAAGATAAGGTGGAAAGGGAATTTAAAAAGAGTAGAGAGAGACGATAATGTTTGCAAGTGAGAGAGAGAGAGAGAGAGAGAGACATATATGTTTTCTTTGAAACAATTAAAGACACAAATAAATTAAAAATAAATGGGAATTTAAATAATAATTGATTTTTAATCTAATAAAAAGAAAAAGATTTAAATTCCGTTACCATGGCAACCATTTCTATCTTTCCTCTGAAGAACAAGAGTAAAGTGGTCTTCAGAAGATTTCAACGGCAAAATGAGAATATACATTTTAAAGAGCATCTAAAAAATAGTTCATTTATGAATTTAAAAAAAAATCCTTGGAGGGAATTTTGAGAAAATCGAAAAAAACTGAAAAAGTACATCAGTAAAGTACTAGTACTTTTTGGCCGATTTTGTTCAAAAGCTTATTTTGAGATTCTTCAAAGGTACCTAAGTTAAATATAAAATTTCAATCCGCTAGCTCAACTCCTTCAAGCTAAAAATCTGTCCACACACACAGACACACACACAGACACACACACAGACACACATACACACACACACACACACAGACCAATTTGCGGGACCCACTTTTTTGGACTCAGGGGACCTCAAAACATGTATATCCATCAAAATCTCGACATCGAATTTTTGACATGATCGCAATACTTTCTCTCTCTATATATATTAACATATATAGAGGTAAGAGAAAGTAAAAAATGGGAATTTAAATAATAATTGATTTTTAATCTAATAAAAAGAAAAAGATTTAAATTCCGTTACCATGGCAACCATTTCTATCTTTCCTATGAAGAACAAGAGTAAAGTGGTCTTCAGAAGATTTCAACGGCAAAATGAGAATATACATTTTAAAGAGCATCTAAAAAATAGTTGATTTATGAATTTTAAAAAAAATCCTTGGAGGGAATTTTGAGAAAATCGAAAAAAACTGAAAAAGTACATCAGTAAAGTACTAGTACTTTTTGGCCGATTTTGTTCAAAAGCTTATTTTGAGATTCTTCAAAGGTACTTAAGTTAAATATAAAATTTCAACCCGGTAGCTCAATTCCTTCATGCTAAAAATCGTTACACACACACAGACACACAGACACACACACACACACACACACACACACACACACAGACCAATTTGCGGGACCCACTTTTTTGGACTCAGGGGACCTCAAAACATGTATATCCATCAAAATCTCGACATCGAATTTTTGACATGATCGCAATACTTTCTCTCCTATATATTTCATATATAGGGTACGAGAAAGTAAAATTAAATACAAGATTTTTTTTATTTAATCTCCTGGCTTCAAAGTGTCTTTCGGTTTCCTGATTAAATCTCCACAGCCATAACACATTGACTTAATTATAAATTCTTCTTTTAATACGTCATTTGACCTACGAAGAAGCCTCCTAACGAGAAGTTTTGGGAAAATTTTATTATCCCATCATCAGTCCTTCATTATTATTATTATTGATGATTGTGAAAGGCCTGGTGTAGATAGATGAACGACAAATGAAAATGCTGGAGGTATTTTCAGGCCAAATTTTATTATCGCTATATAGTCGACGTTTCGGGGGACTCAACGTTTCCCTTCATCAGGACTCTAGACATACAAAAAGGCAAACATACAGCATATATAACAGTGTATAATTCTTACTTTCTTTTTTTTCCCCTTTGTTACATATATTCTTACAACAATAGTTGCTACTTACAATGTGGTTTTAATGATACCGAAATGTCAAAAAAAGAGAATGTAAAGTTTGTGTATATTTTAATTTTTTATATTTTTTATGTTCATAGTCCAATTTCGTTTGAGTTTCAAATAAAATATTGGTAAAAAAAAAAAAATAAAAAATGTCATTATATTGAGAATTCGCCTTATGAATGCCTTTCTGTTTACCAGCAGGCGAAGTTGGACTATTAAATTCATTCTCTTATGACTAAGCCAGTGAGGGTTCATTATTTAAAACCACATTGTAAGTAGCAAACTATTGATGTAAGGATGTATGTAACAGAGAGAAAAAAAAAGAATTATTCATTGTTAACTAAGCTGTATGTTTGCCTTTTTGCTTGTCTATAGTCCTGATGAAGGCGTTGAGTCTCCCGAAACGTCGACTGTATAGGGATAATAAAATTTGGCCTGAAAATACCTCCAGCATTTTCATTTGTCATACATTAATAATATTATTATTTATTTATTTGAAATTCCTATCGGGATCCCCGTTTATTTACCCGAGGTGCTTACGTGTACGGAGACACACACCTCAAACCCAACCGGCCTCTGGCCGTAGCCATCTACCGGCACCCCGTGAAGTTACGTCCTTTCCTATCTCTAGCTCCTCCTCCTGCTCTCGTCTCTAGCTAGTGAACTAATCCTTATTTCTGGTTCCAACCGGCTCCTTTTATCTAACCTCTTCTATGCTATGGAGGATGTCCTAGTTGAGGAGGGACTCCCTCAGCACCGGCGTGTAGCCTACTCCTTTCGAAGAATGCATCACTTAGAGGGAACCTTCTTTACGTCCCTTCCACAGGACGGGATGTCACAGCAACTCCCTCTCCTCGTAGAGTTGCCTGGGGGCTATTGTGGAAAGATCCTATATTCCAATCCAGGGCTTGCTTGAGGATTTGTTTACATTAAATAAATATTTTTATTTAATGAAAAATCCCGCATGCCCAGGGTTTGAACAGGGATCTTCTTTGTAGAAGCTGACACCCTAGCTCACTACACCAGCGAGCCCCCCAATAATATTATTACTTTATACCAGCGTAAATGTGACCAGCATTTTACGATCACGTAAGCTGCGCTGAATTCAAAATGAAGAAAAACTTTGTTTGCCATGAGATTTGACATGGGGCGCTCCGGGAAAATTCTTATATATTAAGGGCGCCGGAGACAGAAAAGGTTTGGGAACTTCTGAGCTAGGTAATAAAAAAGGATAATTTAATTCTATAACTATCGAGTTTCTTCAGGATAGTTAATTTTGATATAACTGTCATGAAGAATTTTAAATTTAATTACAGGATCAGTGTCACCTGATATCAACTAACAACGATGTTTTTCCTTCCTAAAAAATCAATCATGAGAGAGAGAGAGAGAGAATAAAGTGTTTGTAGATATAGCTACCACGGAACATAGGTGGCTTAGCTAATATATAGACAAACATCGCTCGATAAGATAGATGTGATATATGGGCTCTAAAGCCAAGAGATCGGCATGCAGCCAGCCAGCCATAAAAGGGAGAGTTGGCGAGAGACCAAAAACCGCAAAGCAAAATCAATTAATAATAAAATATCTATCCAACTATCTAGAGGATATTAAAATTCAATTGTTAAAGCGAGATTATATTCAAGAAAATAAAAAATTTCAAATAAATGACAAAAAAAAATACGAAAATTTAATATAAATATGAATAATTATAAAATAATAATTGCGAGATTTAATTTTCATCCAAAAAGGAAAAGGAGTCAGTTTGAAATTATTAAACCAGCGGGGGGGGGGGAAAGGGGGCGAAGCAGTCGACGGGCTGCGGACAAAAAAAAAACTGGTGTGAGCACACAACTTTCTCTGAAAGTTGTGTTTTGTGCATGTCACACCAGATTTATTGTGTCGACATATATTTAGTTGCCACTGATATATATTCTATATATATAATTCGCTAATGTCCGTCTGTCTGTCACGCTCTATTTAGGCAACTTCCCGTTGGAATTTTGAAATGAAATTTTATATGCATAAAGAGGGCCTTCTCGGGATTACAGGAAAATTATTTTCATCCCGAAATTCCATTAACTTTTTAAGTTATTAATTTCCAAAGTTACGATTTCTCCCATAGGAATGGAATAATAATAATTTTCTTTTCATAATTAAGAAGCAAAGGCTTGAAATAAATAGTCCAGTCAAAATAGACTAAATTATGATTCCAGTTTGCATTAATTCCCAACAAGCTGGATTTTTGTGCAGGTCTTGAATACGTCATTACAAATGATATGTCAAAAGTCCCCATCGATCCCGCTTGTGCGTTGTTTTTTATTCGAGGTCAAAGGTCACAAATTTGCGTTTTTTGCGTATATCTCTGAAACAACGAGAGCTATCGAAAAATGGTTTAGACAAAGTTTGTAGATCGTAAAATTGTCTACAAAAAATATCTCAACACTTTTTCTTCTACGGTGCACTGTTCTCGAATTATGGCTATTTTTAACATAGAAAATACGAATAGACACTCATACGTGGCCAGTATGCATCATCGGGTTAACCATTTGAACACAAAATATTAGAACATAGTTTTATTTGCCCCATGCACACAAGTACGTGAAAAATATACAATTCTGAGTGAGTCATCGTCCGTCCCTAATTATATTGGGCGGTTGGCCTTGAGAAACATCTGCCTGCGACACTCCATTTTTCGGGTCGAAACCTATTTATACCTGCTTTCCGAAGGACATAGCTCTAGTAAATGCAGTCAGTTTTGAACGGTTTTTCGTAGTGAAAAGACGTGTTTGTGCATTATATTCTCTTTTTAAACAGTGCCGTTACAAAATTTTGTAAAAATGTCAGAAGTTTGCTTTATTTGCAATGAATCTTTGACTGAAGGTGAAATTGTGGTTGTTGATCGTGGGCTAAAGACTTTAATGGATTCAAGTACTGAAAGGGGCGATGGGTTCGATGAATATTTGAAGGACAAAACATCTGTAACGATACATAAGCAGTGTCGTAAAGCATACACCCGGAAGAGCAGCATCTAACAAGCTAAGAGACACTCTTCGTTAAGATGCTAGTCGCTTCTGGGTTTTCAGCCGTTTCATCGTGCTTCATTGCCACAGAACGAACCGTATTTCTTGAAACAAAAAGACGATTCATTACTTCGTACTCTAGTACGAGGAGGACTAATCCCAGATGTGGTAGCTATCTCCGCCTCACGCTGTCTTTTAGCTGCAGCGATGCTGCTCTTCCGGGTGTATGCTTTACGACACTGCTTATGTATCGTTACAGATGTTTTGTCCTTCAAATATTCATCGAACCCATCACCCCGTATCGTAACCGTGTCGTAAAGCATGTTTCGACCCGAAAAATGGAGTGTCGCAGGCAGATGTTTCTCAAGGCCAACCGCCCAATATAATTAGGGACGGACGATGACTCACTCAGAATTGTATATTTTTCACGTACTTGTGTGCATGGGGCAAATAAAACTATGTTCTAATATTTTGTGTTCAAATGGTTAACCCGATGATGCATACTGGCCACGTATGAGTCTCTATTCGTATTTTCTATGTTAAAAATAGCCATAATTCGAGAACAGTGCACCGTAGAAGAAAAAGTGTTGAGATATTTTTTGTAGACAATTTTACGATCTACAAACTTTGTCTAAACCATTTTTCGATAGCTCTCGTTGTTTCAGAGATATACGCAAAAAAACGCAAATTTGTGACCTTTGACCTCGAATAAAAAACAACGCACAAGCGGGATCGATGGGGACTTTTGACATATCATTTGTAATGACGTATTCAAGACCTGCACAAAAATCCAGCTTGTTGGGAATTAATGCAAACTGGAATGTCTATTTTGACTGGACTATTTTATGGTTATATTTAATACTAATAGCTTAGAAACTTTCTATCAAAATTACATTAATAAATTTTAAATAGTATTAATAATTTAAAATTAAATACAAAGTGATAACAAAATTTTCTCATCAATTAATTCCTGAATGGAAGTGAACATGGCAACAGTAAATCAAAGTTGACTTAATATTATTTATTTTGTTGTCTTTTCGAAATCCCTCTGATCCTTATCTCCATTATCAAGAATAATATCAAATTAAATCGTGTTAGGCACATAAATCATTTTTGCAAAATGAAAATTCTGCATAGAAATATTGTAAAAATAATTTTAAGCTTTTACATTAAATATAAATTTTTTTTAGGTGATATTTCATAAAAAAATATTATTAATTATAGCATTTGAAACAATATTCCGTGCTTAACTCAATTTTGAATTTTTTTGGCGCTTGACACACTAATGCGTAACAGGGTCCATTTAGCAGATGATTGTGTCTGTTGATGATGCCCTTTTTGTTTATATCCATCCAACTTAATGGACAGAACTTGTTCAAACAAGAGGAGATTTCTTTTCTCTCTCACTCAAATAATCCCAATTGAAAATCCATTAACTGTTGATTTTTCCACATTAAATTATAGGTTGCCAAAAAAAAAAAAAAAAACAACGTTCTCAATTTAAAATATACTATAATCTATCATTATGCAAATTTTCTAATTTTACTTTCATTTCTCTTATAAAAAAAAAAAAAAAAGAATCTCATTCATTCATATTATAACCTTTAATTTAAAAATCGATATATGAATATGTATTTACAAAATGGTGTGATGTAGAAGAATTTAAACACTTTCTCTTTTTATTTTGCCTTCGATTTATTTATGACTAGCCGCGACGCCCGCCTTCGGCAGGCTTCGTCCCCCCTGGACCTCCCGCCTGCTGGCTCGGGCCCGCCTGCGGCGGACCCTCGCCTTTTCTTCTTAATTATCAAAAGAAAATTATTATTAATCCATTCCAATCCAGTGCCTGCTTGAGGATTTATGGAATACACAAATGAAAAGAATACACAAATAAATAAATTTAAATTTAATTTTAATAAGAGACCTCCGAACAGCAAGTAAAAGATAATATTTGTGTACATAATAAATTAAAGGGGTATTGTATTTAATTGCAATGAATATTGAGTGTATATTTGACAATATTTGCCCTGATGAAGGTCGTGATTGGCGACCGAAACGTCGGCGAATAAAAAATTAAATAAAAGATTTTTTTTATTTAATCTCCTTGCTGCAAAGTCACTGCGAATTCCTGAGTGAATCTCCACAGCCATAAAACATCAATTTATCGAAAAGAATACATAAATATTTATCTATACATTTCCTATGGGAGAAATCATAACTTTAAGAATTAATAATTGAAAAAGTTGCCATTTGGATACCAGATGGCTTAAATAGAAATGCCTGAACCCACAATATACCTATATATTAATTACAACAGGATAAACAGGAAGTTACTTCCGGAAGTCAGATGAAATTGACAATAGTAAGAAAACGAATTTTTTCTTTTTGCAAGGATCTTTATAGCTTGGCGACCGAGCGTGCACTGCTTGTCTCAGTTTCAACCCCTGAGGGTCATCATCAGGCCTATAAAAAAGAGAACAGCATATTCTCATTTTTTTATAAATAATAATCAAAGTGGAGACAATTTTTTTAATTATTTTCTTTTTAGTACCTATATAGGCACATCGCTCCATTAGAATAACAAGGTTCTAACTGCACCAACACTAGTTTTGAGAAAAATGGAGTCAAAGATTGTAATAGCTGTAGTACGTTAAATATATCAGTTTTCGTCCCAAATTTTTTTAAATAAGTTGTTTACATTAAAGTTATTATTTTCCAATGTTTGGATGATAAAAAAACATTATCATTGATTTTAAAAAAATAATAGCATTTTGCAGATAGAACTTTGTTATTCAGTAAATGAGCATTTTCAGAATAACTTAGTTCTAACTGCACATTTGGGGGGCGGCAAAAAACAAAATTTTTTAATTTCTTTCGGCTGAACCTTGTAAAAGTTGCCTTTTGGCTAGAAAATGATAATGGCAAAGTTTTAGCTAAATTGGATAACGTTAACCCGTGCCTCAACGGGGTTAAAATTTTGAAAAAGTGCGATTTTATGTAAAAATTCATAGTTTTTACTTCATAAAATGAAAACCAATTGTCGTAGAAAACTGATTCTTGTCTCATTTCGTAGCAAATTTAATTCTCTTGAAGTTTTATCATGACGATTTTTTCGTCAAAATCTATAGTATTAATGATATTTTGAAAAATAAGTGGAAAATCACAATACAGACCATTCGATATAACTTTTTTCCGGAAAAATATTCGAAAGGAATGAAATTTTTACAGGTTATTTGGGGGGTACTCTAGGATGCCTATCCTTGATTATTAACCTCGAGGGCCCTCAGTGAGGGGGGGGGGTGAGTGGAGGGTGACAAAGACCTCAAAAATTTGAGAATTATTTAGATTTTTCGCTTATATCTCGTAAACTAATCTTATTTTGCGAACCATAGCACCATGCAAAGTTGTAGAGCATTAAATTTACTAAAATATGGTACATTAAACGAATTCGTAGACTCAATACTGATCAAGGTACGGCCGGTCAAAGTTAGACGAATTTTCTCAAAATGTAAAAAATGTCCGAAAAAACGAATAGTCCTGAGGATATCCACTTTTTACCTAGAAAGTATTCCAAAGTAAATTAAATTTTTAACAAGTTATTTGTCTATTCTAAGTCTTCGACTTCGTGACTTTGTCCTAACTTGGAGAGGGGCAGGAGAGGAAAACACCTCAAAGATTTTAAACTTTTTTCAGTTTTTCTCATATATATCGATAACTAACTAATTTAGACAAAATGTTATATTTCAGGAAAATTTATCAAACTTTGACCGGCCGTACCTCGGTCAGTATTGAGTCTACGAATTCGTTTAGTGTACCATATTTTAGTAAATTTAATACACTACAACTTTGTCTTGGACTATGGTAATCAAAATATGCTTAGTGTACGATATATATGCGAAAAACTGAAAAAAGTTCAAAATGTTCCCGTTCAACCTGAAAATGTTTCTGGCCACAATGCACAATACACCTTCTTGGTTACAGTAAAATATGCCGTAAGATTGTATATGTTTAGTTTTCTTAAATAAAATAGGCTGCTGATATCTGCATGAGGGGTCATGATGACAGTTAGAACCATGTTAATCCAAAACAAACTTGCTGTTAATGTCAGATAGAACCTTGTTATTCTGGCTAGTTCCCTTATTTTCCAACATACCGCATCCTAAGTCAGTTCCCTGCATAGATATACTAAAGAGATATTCATTAATGATGTAAACTCAATTTCGCCAAAAATGTCAGTTAGAACCTTGTTATTCTAATGGAGCGACATGTCAATGAAAATCAATCACACATACAGGCAATTCTACAGGCCTGATGATGACCCTCAGGGGTTGAAACTGAGACAAACAGTGCACGCTCGGTCGCCAAGCTATAAAGATCCTTGCAAAAAGAATAAATTCGTTTTCTTACTATTGTCAATTTCACCTGACTTCCGGAAGTAACTTTCTGTTTATCCTGTATAAATTTTCCTCCGGCTGTTTCTACTCATTATTAATTACAACGGTTATCGTCTAAAGAGTTAAATGGCCTGAGTTGCTGAAGACTGTGTGAATGTGTGTGTGAATGAGAAAAAATTGTGAATTTTTTATACCCTGGTATATAAAAAAAAAAAAAAAAAAAAGACAGAAAAAGTTATAGGAATTTCAGGATGAAAATAATTTTCCTGTAATCCCGAGAAGGTCCTCTTTATGCATATAAAATTTCATTTTAAAATTCCTAGGGGAAGTTGCCTAAATAGAGCGTGACAGACCGACAGACGGACATTAGCGTATTATATTATGATCACCTAAGCTACCTATCCTGGTTCTTGAGGTGCACCTGTTAGCCGGGATAAAGAGGGGGGGTTTATCCAGGAACAGGAATTTGTTTAATCCTACGGAAACGAACTGAAGAAAGAGGAAATTTAAAAGGATCTGCTTCTTTGTTCGAATAAAAATACAAAATTAAGTAAATAAGAATGAAAAAAATAGTTTTAATACCACTCCACCAAATCTAAAATATAGATATATTTTTTATAAACTGTTATTTTTTTTTTTTTTTTTTTTTTTTTTAAGGTCCTTCTCGGCATCTAAGGCCATTTAGACCCCATCCCTATTTATTTCAAATGATTTGTAGTCAAATCAAATGAAATAAATTTTTCTCGCTTGGGATGGGAAGCGAACCCGGGACTCCGGTGCGAGAAGCTAATGTCTTCCCACTGAGCCACGGCTCCCGGGCTTTTATAAACTGTTATAAAATTTGAAATTGAGATTTATATTGAGGTTGTATTGGCCAAATTTTTTTATATATATATTTTTGTTTTAAAATAATATTTTTTTTTTTTTTTTTTTTATATGTTTAGATTTGTGGTAAATGTAATTGTAAAAAATCTGTGGATTATTTAAAAGTTTGTGATCACTTTTTTTTTTATGGATGGTTGGGTGTACTCATCTGGGTCCGGAAGGTGTGTCGGTGTCAGAGCGCCAGTAAGTTAGATTTGGTTGTTGTTTCATGGATGTTTCGATGATATCCCGTCTTCGTTTCAGGAACATCGGGTTTCATGTGGTTGTAATGGCACATATTAGGAACTCGTGTCTCTTTCTCTTCTCTCTTCTTTTCGAATTCTCTCTTGAACGGCCTCTCTTCGAATGCTAGCTTGGACTGCCTCTTTTCGAATCTTAGCTTCCACTTCGAATGCCAAAAATGAACTCCCTCTCTTGCCCTTCACTGACTTCTAGCTTCCACTTCCTCCCTTCGAATGAATCTCCAGCCACTAGCGACCACTGACCACCGACCACCCTGCACTCTACCCATGACGTCATAGCCCTCTTGAACGCACCCTCTTGGCGAATGTCTGGCAATTTAAATTTTGTGCACTTTTTAAAAATTTGTCAATTGGTTTTATTTATTTTATTTTATTTATGAGCACACATGTGCTTATATCATCACAATATATATAGATAGATTGGCCAAAAAATTGATAGTTTTCTTTAAAATTATAATAGGGAGCTATTTGTAAAAATCTGGTGTGACTGGCGCACAGCACACAACTTTCTCTTACCTTCGGTAATCGAAAGTTGTGTTCTGTGCTTGTCACACCAGATTTTTCGTGTCGAAATATATTTAGTATCTTTCCTATGAAATACAAGAGTAAAGTGGTCTTCAGAAGATTTCAATCGCAAAATGAGAATATACATTTTAAAGAACATCTAAAAAATAATTGATTTTTGAATTAAAAAAAAAATCGTTAGAGCGAATTTTGAGAAAATCGAAAAAAACTGAAAAAGTACATCAGTAAAGTACTAGTACTCTTTGGCCGATTTTGATTAAAAGCTTATTTTTCCGGTCCCGGGGGGTGTTTAACTTAAATATAAAATTTCAACCTCCTAGCTCAATTCCTTCATGCTTAAAATTGAACACACACACACACACACACACACACACACACACACACACACACACACACACACACACACACACAGACCATGTCGCGAAAACCACTTTTTTGGATTCAGGGGACCTAAAAACGTGAAGATCCATCAAAATCTCGACATCGAATTTTTGACATGAATCCAATACTTTCTCTCTATATATATATTACATATATACATAGGTAAGAGAAAGTAAAAAAACGAATAAAAATAATAAATGTGTTTTAGTTTTTTAATTAATATCTCTAGAACTATCCATCGGATTAGAATGAAATTCGTGAAATTTGATGTCCTAAAAAAGTGTAAGAAGCTATTGAAGCGAGAAGTTGATCATCCCGCAAAGAGCGGTAAAAATAAACTCTATATTATTAACGCGAATCAACGCTTTTTTCAGCTTCCTCTTGATCTAATCTTTTGAAACTCAGTTATAATAATTAGGGCAATATCCTCTAGGTCTGGAGCAAATTTCATGACAATCCGCCCAGGGGGCCTAGAATAATTCCTCCTTATCAATTCATTCAATGTTTTCGCTGTTAATTCAGAAAGCTGCCAATAGATGGCGTTAGCGTCACTCGGAAGCAAAAATCTCAACTCTTTTTTAATTGAATCAATTAAATATAAAAAGAGAATAGAAAAATGTAAAATACACAAATGATAGAATCAAACTAAATGTTGAATATTCAAAGAGAAAATTAATTCTAAAATAATGTGGAAATTTTTTAGTGATAAAAAAAAGCATAAATTTAGTGAGTAGAGAAATGAAAGCTCCTAGCTTATAAGTTGGAAAAGGGATAATACTGTTACAAGGTAAAATTAATTGAGTAATTAACAACTAATTGAGTTTAACAAAAGTTTTATATTTTTCAAAAATTATAAGATATAAAATCGTTGTACATACAATGATAGCTTGTGTTCTGGTTGATGCTTCGGATTCCAACGAATTGTTCTCCACCTCTTCTTGACACACACAATACAAACAAATATTTAAACTGATGATATTATTATAATATATATATTCTCCTCTTTAGGGGATGTTGATATAAAAAAACCCAACAAGAGAGCCAGCGTGAATTTTGCTGCTCGTTCGGGTGCCTCTCTCTTCACATGTTTCCTCCGCTCTGTGCTTCATACATATATGTTCTATATTGTTTTATAAGTTTTGCCCGCAGAGGGCTCACTCAAGCCACTCCTCTGGGGTGGGAGATTAGCGCTCTCGCGGGTTATTTTAAAAGAATATCATTTTATGTTATAGGTATAATTTTTAAGATCACAACATCCCCCCTTGATCAAACTCCGGATCGTTCCCACGTGGAGGAGTTTTATCACCCTCCGATGGAATTTAAAGTACTTCACAAAACAAACATTTACTCTTCAAAGATCACATTTTTTTTTTTTTTTAATTATATATCTTTTATACAAAATTATTTATGAACTTAAAACTATAACATTTCTTTATTTATTTTGTTTAATTATGACAATCATATATTCATTTTTTTTTTTTTTTTTTTTTTTTACAATTATATTTATTATTATTATTTTTTTTAATTACAACTCTTATATATATCTTTTTAATTTAAATTACAACCCTTAATTATAAATATTTTTTTTTTTTAATTACAACTTTTATCTATTTCAAATTACAATTCTTTATTTTATTTTTTATTTTTTTTTTTTTAATCACAATTCTTATATTTTTTTCAAATTAAAATTCTTATATTATTATTATTTTTTTTTTTTTTTTATTACAATCCTTCTTTATATATTTCTTTTTTTTTTTTTTTTTAGTCACAACTATTATTTATATACGTTTTTTTTTTTTTTTTTTTTTTTAATTTAAATTACAACTTTTCTTTATATAACTATATTTTTTTTTTAATTGCAATTCTTATTATCTAAAGAAATAAAATCCTTAAAACATTAATATATATATTGTATATTAAAAAATTTTAATTTTCAAGAAATTAATTTGTTTTTAATATCTGGCGTTAAACTGCCCTATTACTGAACCACTTTCTTTGCTTAAAACATAAGCGCCTTTCCTTACTACTTCACTAATAATTAGAGACCGGACAAAAAAGCATAAAAAAATGGAAAAAAAAGTGCTTAAAAAAGCATAAAAAACTTGAATAAAAAGTTGTTAAATAAGCATAAAAGTTGAAAAAAAGCATCTCATAAGCAATTTTTACTGATACCAATGGCGTATACAATTTTTTTTTTTAAATAAACTAAATTTATTCCGCCCCGCCCTGCGAAAAATTTTGTTTTCGCGGAATCAAATTTTTCACCCTGCGGAAAAAATTTTTTTTACAGGGCAATATTTTTTCGCACTGCGGGGTTTTTGGAAATTTTTTTTTTTTTGTGGGGGGGGCGGGCCCCCTCCCCTCTTATATACGTCCCTGGTGTATGCGTGTGTGAATGGGAAAAAAGTGTATTTTTTAATAAAAAAAAAAAAAAATTTTAAATATTCGTAAAATAAGTTAAAATAAGCACGAAAGGGAAAAAAAGCATGAAAACTCAAAAAAAGCATAAAAAATGCAATCTCAATACACTTAGTTTTTCCTAATTCGTGTAGAAATTAAATATCTAATGGCTGCTTATAAAATTGAGCAATAAGCATTTTGCTTAAAATCCGGTCTCTAATAATAATATATTAAAAAGAACTTATGAGTAACTTTATCGATAGCAAATCTGAATCGCTGTTCATCCTCCCATTTCCATCGGATGCCTTTTCGCATCAACTCACGTAATGCCTTAGATATGATTGGTAAAATTTTTTGATAATAACTCATCAGACTGAAAAAGCTTTTAAATTTAAAACCCTTCTTATTTTTTGGTTCGGCCCCTTCCTGTATAATTTTTATTTTGTCCTTCTCCTTACTAATAGCCTCGGTAAAAAGTTGAACCCCTAAAATTTTATCTGATTTTCTAAAAAAGACAGATTTATTAAAATTGATTATCATAACATTATGTTCCTTAAATTTAATAAAAACCCTCTCTATTTTTTCTTTTACAGTAAATAATTTACTTTCACTTTCGGTCAACTTATCAGTTTCGATTTTTTGTTTTTCGATTTCACTAACATTTTGTTCACTAAAATCATAAGATAATGAAAAACATGTACTACCTTTAATATCATCTCTTAATTCTTTTTTTAATGGGCAAATAGGATTCTCTTTAAGGGTTATTTCCTTTGACGGACCAAAATTCAAACTTACTTCATTAGGCAAATTTATCTGTGTTTGATTATTATTTTCTATAGGGGCATAAGCGCTCATTATAGATGTTTCATTGACAAATGGAACAATTTCTAAATCGTGACTTTGATTTGATCCCTCTGGGGCACGATTATCACCAGGGGGATTTATTCGTTTCCCGTCTCAGAGACCTCTTCAATTTGAACATTGTTATTTTGGTGAACCACCTGGGCCACATTATTATTTCTATCCCCCCTTGCATTAAATTGGGGCCTATTTTGATTTGGAGGAAAATTTTGCCTACGTTGCTGGTTGCGTCCATTATCATAATTATTATGTGATGGGTAGTTTGACGCCATTGGCTGAGATTGATTATAATTATCGTTGTTATTATTATTATATACATTTGAATGGTTTGATCGATTAAAGCGTCGATCTTGATCATCCATTCTTTGTAAAACTTGGCGTATTTCAGTATAATTTCGGGGACAGAAACTGAGATATCTTTGGGTTTCGTAGTCAAACATATTAACTATAGTGGAGCACACACTCTCTTCAGGTAAAGGAAAATCTAGGCATATTACCCATCGTTGAATCGCTTCAAAGTATTCAGTTCTTCCCCTATTTGAATTTTCGCAATTAAAAGACTGTGTATAAAGATAACTTAAAAAATTAGCCTGTTTATGGTGATTCCAAAATTGTTCTAGAAAATTATTTTTAAAAAGTTCAAAATCATTAAATTTTGTTTCGTTTATTTTATACCATCTCAAAGCTTCACCATCTAGGCAATAAACAAATCCATCTATATATAACGACTGATTTAATTTATGTCTTTGCATAAGACGAGAATATTCATTAATTATTTCTTTCGGGTTTGGCCCTAAAATGTTTAAAAAACCAGTATATTTTTGTCGATGTCCCCAAATGTGGGGCACATCGGTAAATTTTAAATATTCTATCATGGGAGTTTGATTATTATTTTCTTTTTTCTTTCTTTAATAATTCTACAATATCTTCTTTAATTTCGCGTTGAGTTTTTTGAATTAAATTTTCTACTTGTAAAAATTTGTGGTCACAATAATCTGTTAAAAATTCTTCTTTCTTTATAATATTTTGATTAATTTTATTAACTTCCTCATCTACATAATCTCTCTCTACCTTCTTTTCTAATGATTTATCTAATTTTGCTTCCATTCTCTGGATCATATTCGTTAACATAGTTAACGCCGATCCATTTAAACTATCGTCTAATAATTCCACCCCCTCACCATCATTGTTTTCAAGGTTACTCATTTTTCTTTTTAATTATTTAACTTAATAAAAAAAAATGTTTTATTATATATATTTTTTTTTTTTTTAATCCTATTTCGTATAAATATATATATTTTGTTTTAAGGTTGTTCGGACATTAAAGCACTTTCGTAGATTAAAAGCTAATTTTTTAATATGTTATAAATCACTATCAAATACGTATAAAATAAAATTTTGAAGCAGATCTGACACAGGGTTATCGTGTAATTAATTTTTAAAAAATTGAAATTTAACATGTAGCCTATGGGGAATAACGACGAAACGCACACATATCGAATTATATAGGCATCTGTGCAAATGATACAAAAACAAAAAAACTTACATTTTATTAATTCACTTCCGAGGAATATGTTAAAAATAAAATCAAAAGTTTCTGCCGACCGCTTTTAAAGATATTTTAACAAGAAAGTCAAAAAAATTCTCCAAAATGACAGTCGCTAATATTTAAAAATAATGAATTCTCGAGAGTCAGACCAGCCTGGCAACGTCGCATAACATAAGTGTCTTATCTCTATGTCAGATACATTTTTTTTTTCAATTTTACAATATTTTTTCTCGCAAATCGTCCATTGTGTTTAAACTGATTTGCATTAAACATTGTAATATATTAAATAAAATAAAATTTAAGGCGTTTAAGATTTAAAATAGATAGCTGATGAATGCAATGTTGCCAGATCTATATTACGTGAAATACTGCTCAAGTCGAAAGTCATTCATTTATTATTTTTGGTAATTAAATTATTAACTTAATCCAATTATAAACTATGATAGGTCACGACTAAATTATAATAAGGAATTTTGGCATTCAAATTTTTAATTTTATTTAAAAAAAAATTTAGATTCTATTATGACTTACGATGTACTATCCGAACAACCTTAAAGTTTCTATAAAATTAAAATTTTTTTTCTAACAAAAGAATTTTTTTTATTTTATAATAATTTTTTATAATTTTTTATTTTTATTTTTGAGTTGAAATGAATAAATTTATTTTATATTACAAAAATTTATATAATTTTTTTTTTTTAATTTCATATGAACAAAGCAAATTATATGAAGTATTAATTATTATTAATTGTACTTATTAAGATATGAAGTATTATTTTTTTATTTATTAATTTTTTGTGTAGAGCATTCGACTGCATTAAACTTTGTCACACCCGCGTGTGCCACCTCCATGTTACAAGGTAAAATTAATTGAGTAATTAACAACTAATTGAGTTTAACAAAAGTTTTATATTTTTCAAAAATTATAAGATATAAAATCGTTGTACATACAATGATAGCTTGTGTTCTGGTTGATGCTTCGGATTCCAACGAATTGTTCTCCACCTCTTCTTGACACACACAATACAAACAAATATTTAAACTGATGATATTATTATAATATATATATTCTCCTCTTTAGGGGATGTTGATATAAAAAAAATAAACAACAAGAGAGCCAGCGTGAATTTTGCTGCTCGTTCGGGTGCCTCTCTCTTCACATGTTTCCTCCGCTCTGTGCTTCATACATATATGTTCTATATTGTTTTATAAGTTTTGCCCGCAGAGGGCTCACTCAAGCCACTCCTCTGGGGTGGGAGATTAGCGCTCTCGCGGGTTATTTTAAAAGAATATCATTTTATGTTATAGGTATAATTTTTAAGATCACAACAATACAAATTAAATTTATGAAATTGAAATTTATTAGATTTCTAACAAGTCACAAAGCCCGCCTTCGGCCTGAGGCGTGGAAATTTGAGATGGGCAAAATCGTTCTTTGAAGAACGGGCCGTTCGATCTCTGAAACGACCCGTTCATTGTTCTTTTTCACTGTCTCTGATCCCCTCCCCCCGTCTCATTAAGGACGAAGGTTTTTTTTTTTTTTTTAACATTCACACAGTCTTTTTCGGCAACTTAGGCCATATAAGACTTTGACGATAACCGTTGTAGAGAATATATCTATTGTAGGGTCAGGCATTTCTATTTAAGTCATCTGGTATCCAAATGGCTTAAATAAAATCATCGGACTGCCTGGGTCCGAACCCGCGACGTTTGGTATAGGAGGTAGACACGCTAACTACTAAGCCCGGGGCATGAAGCAGGTTAATTTACATACTTTAGTGTTGAAAAAATATTTAATTTTATTTTAATATGTCAAGTTGGATATTTACTAGCCCACAGGCTTAATAAAAATAATCTGAAATAAAATGAATATAAATAATGTTTAGAAAAAAATTAACGATTAGATATAATAATTTTATGAAAAATATTAATACCTTTTAATCAGTTAAAATTTGGTTGCATAATATTTTTAAGGTTCTAAGCTTTTCTAAGGCTTTAAGCTGTTGGTTAAAAAAAATTACCATATCCATCGTTGTAACAAATGGCAAAATATTAATATCAAGTGTGCTATGGAATTAATATTATCAATAATTTGTATATATCGATACCTTTTATCATCTTTGAGGGTTAAAAAATAGTTACTTCTATGCATTTTGATAAAAAATTAAACAAAAACACCAAAAAAAGCAATCTATAAGGTTTAAAAATCTGGTGTGACTGGCGCACAGCACACAACTTTCTCTTACCTTCGGTAATCAAAAGTTGTGTACTGTGCTTGTCACACCAGATTTTTTGTGTGGACATATATTTAGTTCCCGACAGTACGGAACATTTGAATTCGGATGTAAAATTTATAAGTATGGGAAAATATTTATATTTTGTTACCATGGCAACCATTTCTACTATCTTTCCTATGAAATACAAGAGTAAAGTGGTCTTCAGAAGATTTCAATCGCAAAATGAGAATATACATTTTAAAGAGCATCTAAAAAACAATTGATTTTTGAATTTTAAAAAAAATCGTTGGAGCAAATTTTGAGAAAATCAAAAAAAACTGAAAAAGTACATCAGTAAAGTACTAGTACTCTTTGGCCGATTTTGATTAAAAGCTTATTTTTCCGGTCCCGGGGGGTGTTTATCTTAAATATAAAATTTCAGCCTCATAGCTCAATTCCTTCATGCTTAAAATTGAACCCACAGACAGACCATGTCGCGAAAACCACTTTTTTGGATTCAGGGGACCTCAAAACGTGAAGATCCATCAAAATCTCGACATCGAATTTTTGACATGAATCCAATACTTTCTCTCTATATATATATTACATATAACATAGGTAAGAGAAAGTAAAAATAACAACGATATGAATAATTCAATGACAAACGTCAGTTTTGATTGCCCGCCACCCGAATTTTATCGATAAATCCTGAACAAACTCGAAGAAATAAGGAAGAAAAGCTAAAACAAATGAACGGAGGACTGCCCGTTTGCCGGAGACAGGCCAAAACAAATGAACGGAGGACTGCCCGTTCGCCGAAGACAGGTCAACGGAGGACCGGTGAACGGCGAACGGTTAAAAGCGCGACCCGTTCACTTCGACGACCCGTTCGCGAACGGAATGCCCACCTCTATTTTAATCAAAATCAGCCAAAAAGTACTAGTACTTTACTGATGTACTTTTTCAGTTTTTTTCGATTTTCTCAAAATTCGCTCCAACGATTTTGTTTAAAATTCAAAAATCAATTATGTTTTAGATGCTCTTTAAAATGTATATTCTCATTTTGCCATTGAAATCTTCTGAAGACCACTTTACTCTTGTACTCCATAGAAAAGATAGGAGAAATGGTTGCCATGGTAACACAATATAAATATTTAGCCATACTTATAAATTTTACATCTGCATTTAAATGTTCCGTACTGTCGGGAACTAAATATATGTCGACACAAAAAATCTGGTGTGACAAGCACAGAACACAACTTTCGATTACCGAAGGTAAGAGAAAGTTGTGTGCTGTGCGTCAGTCACACCATATTTTTTAATAAGTCATTAAAAAAATTATAGCTCGGTGTCCCAATAAGAACGGCTCTGTGATTGGTCGAGGCTTCATGCAGGGAGCCGTGCTAGTTTATATTTAGAAACAGAGAAATTTTCGTGTATTTCCATCAAAATTTCGACATCCAATTTTAGATCAATACTTTCTCTTCACATATATAAGTAAGAGAAAGCAAAAATTAAGCAAGACCGAATTCTCAAGGTCATATAATATTTGACCTTTTTTTTTATTACATTTTTAGGACATTCTTGATGTTATCAGAGTCCAAGAGAGAGAGAGAGATAATTGTGAATTCATATCAGGTGCACGCAGGCGCCTCTTGAGAGCTGACACCTGTCAATGTCTCTCTCTCTCTCTCTCAGAGCTGACGTCGGCGGCGCTTATCAATGGACCCGATAAGATCTTTACTATTATTTACTAAAATCAAAGGCAAGTGATAAGCGAGAAGTTGACTTCCTTCTCATTTTAATAGAGACGAGAAAAAAAAAATAAATTCTTTTATTTCGAGTGTTTTCGTCTATTATGATTAATTTATTACATTCTCTCTTGGCATGTGACAAATATTTACACAAACATATATTCCTTGACAACTAGCCTGCGTAAGAAAAGAAAAAAAAATCTGGTGTTATGTGATAAATAATAAAAGATTCGTTAAAAAATTAATTAATTTTTTATTTCGCTACACCCCTAAATGAGTTTTTTTTTTTTTTTTTTTTAATTAGTCAAAAACCTTTTCAAAAAAAATAAATGTGTTATTTAGTTTCCGAGTTTAGATAATAAATTATTCTAATAATAAAATTTAATATAAATTAATAATTATTTTAATTTAACTGTGAGATTTAATTTCAATAATTTATTATTATTATTTATTTTATTTTATAATCAATTTACTCGGTAACTACTTAACGTATTTTTATGGGATTTTTTTTTTATATTGTAGAGAATTCTTCAGATTGATTTTATGTGTCTTTAAGCCTAAATTCAATGCTTCCCAATGGACATATTTATTTTTACTTTCTCTTACCTATGTATATATGTAATATATATATATAGAGAGAAAGTATTGGTTTCATGTCAAAAATTCGATGTCGAGATTTTGATGGATCTTCACGTTTTGAGGTCCCCTGAATCTAAAAAAGTGGTTTTCGCGACATGGTCTGTCTGGTGGGTGTGTGGGTGTGTGTTCAATTTTAAGCATGAAGGAATTGAGCTATGAGGCTGAAATTTTATATTTAAGTTAAACACCCCCGGGACCGGAAAAATAAGCTTTTAATCAAAATCGGCCAAGGAGTACTAGTACTTTACTGATGTACTTTTTCAGTTTTTTTCGATTTTCTCAAAATTCGCTCTAATGATTTTGATTAAAATTCAAAAATCAATTATTTTTTAGATGCTCTTTCAAATGTATATTCTCGTTTTGCCCTCAAAATTGTTTGAAGCACACTTTACTCTTGTGCTTCATAGGAAAGATGGGAGAAATGGTTGCCATGGTAACAAAATATAAATATTTCCCCTTACTTATAAATTTTACATCTGAATTCAAATATTCCCTACTGCCGGGAACTAAATACATGTCGACACAAAAAATCTGGTGTGACAAGCACAGTACACAACTTTCGATTACCGAAGGTAAGAGAAAGTTGTGTGCTGTGCGCCAGTCACACCAGATTTTTTCGAGTTGTTTTGCGCTTCACCTTTTAAGAATTTGCGGACTCGAGTATTTTTTTTCTGGACTCTCCATCAAGTCCTCTATAAGACTGCAAAATTTCGTTTCAAATAGAGCGTGACAGACGGACGGACATTCCGCTATTATATATCTAGATATAGGCTTTTTTTATTTCCTCAAAAAAAATTTTTTTTTTTTTTTAATAATTTCGTTTCTTAATTATATAAGTAAAAGATAAATAAAATTTGATTTTTGCATCTAAAGATCAAGAAGAGTTTACTTTACTCTTGCAGATTTGTTGATTTTTTTTTTTTTATTATTTGTATTCTTAGAAAAAAAATTTATCTAAATAAAAGCTATTCAAAATTAAATTTTAAACAAATTTTGTATTATAGACTTTTTCACAAATGCCAACCGTTAATGAATTAGAAGAGAATAAAAGCGACGCTATTTATTTTTAAAGGATGAAATTTTAAAAATAAAATCAGACTATAATATTAAACTAAATTCAAGAATTTGATTAAAATCAAACAAACGGAAATGACACTTTGTTTATAAGATTTTTCACATTTTTTCTAATTATCTCAAAATCGGCTCAAACAAATTTTATAAAACTTCATATCTTAATTGGACCCTGTTATGCAATGGGGGGTCAAAGACCAAACATCGAGTTTTGGGAAAATTCAAAAAAAAGTTTTTGTTTTCAATTGGATATATATAATCTTTTTTTTCCAATTTTTTAAAAAAAATTAAAAATAAATTTTTTTGGAAAAAATTTAAAAAAAAATATTATTAAAAAAAACATAAAAAAAAATATCTGCTTTGCTCAACATTTTATTTTTTTTTTTTTGTCCTCCCCAAAACAAGGGAAAAAGGGGAATTATCTATTTAAGGATCGATAAAATAGCAATTTTAGTTTATTTATAAAAAACACATAAAGAGTACTTTACTCATGAAAACTTTTCGTTTTATGCGGATAATTTTGTTAATTAGAACATTTCGGAAAAATTCTTTTTATGAAATTGTTCTAAAATCCATTTCAAGCAATTTTTGTAATAAACATTTTTTCAAAAAAATTAACAGTTATTGAAATAAAGACGATTGTTATAAATAACGAAAAGCAAGAAGCTACCCATAGAGTCCCTCCCCATTAATTCATGAAGAAGACATTAAATTTCAATTAAATTAAATTGCAAACTGATGAATATTAAATAATCATAAAAGGATAAATCATCCTCTGTCAATCCTATTAATTAATTTAAACAACCAAAATATTAAACATGAAAGAAAATTAGAATATTCAATTGATGCTAATTTCATTAAAGAGACGTTAAAAATCATGCAAATATCTCCCTCTCTCTCTCTTGAAAGGACAGAGATGATGGAAAAATAAAAAATGGAATTTTCTCTTCGTCTTTTAGCTGTTTGCTCTTATCTCAGATCCGTTATAATGAAAAGTGCACAATAAAAATAAAAGGATTTATATCTCATAAAGGATAAGAAATAGGAAAAAAGTTTTCAAACAAAAATTGTTCAAAATCAAAAAAAGAACAATTTTGTATTTGGGTAAAATTTCTCTAAATTGAATAGTTTCGGAGTTATTTAACTTTTTCTAAATTTAACCCCATTGGAATTTGTTATAAATCAATTGCGAATTATTAATTAGGAAATTAAAATATTTTAAAATTAATTTAATTTATTATTATTATTATTATTATTATTATTAAATAAAAATAATTGTGATAATTAGCAAAAATAGAATTCAATTTTAATGATTAAAATATTTCATTTTTTTAATTAATTAGTTCGAAATTTATCCTTTAAGGGGCGCTAATTTAAAACAAAAATAACCCTTTATAACAACTTAATAGTAAAAGATATAAAAAAACGTTTCAAACAAAAGTTGTTCAGAATTTTAAACAGAACAATTTTGGATTGAGGTTTTATTTCGATAAAATTAATAATAGCGTAAAAATTTTAATTTTTCATAAATTTTAAATACCATTCCTAATTGGCTGATTTCTCTCAAAAGTTGATGACTTCTTTAGATCTTAATTCCTTCTTTAGATATAAAATTTCATTCCAATCTAGGAAACTGACTGGCTGATTCTTTATTACAAACAAACAGACATGTTTGTAATACGGATTTTAATTCGATTTTTTCTATTGGATGGCGCTAATCTATAACAAATAAAACCGTCTCTATCTCCTAAACGGTTTGAGTTATAAAAAAACGATTCAAATAAAAGTTATTTAGAATCATAAATAGAATAATTTTTTCTATGAGTATTATTTCGATAAAATTAATATTTACAAAGATATTTTGATTTTTCTTGGCAAAAATTTAATTCTTAATTCGTCCTGTGACCACACACACACACACATAGAATTTCTATCATTATCTATCTATAATGTAAAATTTAAAATACTCAACTCTCTTTCACTCCTTTTTCAAAATCTTATCATAAAATTTCGAATTTAGATGACTAAATCGAATTAATTAAATGAGCAAATTAGTCAATTGACTTGCCAAAAAACAGGTTTCTTTTTTTATATAGCTGACCCATTAAACAAAAAAAATGCTTAGATAAAAGCCTTTCCTTTAACATCTACTATGAATTAAAAGAACTTTGAATTCTCCACTTTCCTAGGCATCTCCGGCAAGTAGCAAAAAATTTTTTTTTGTTTGATTTCAACAGATTTAATTTCAGTTGTTTCAAAAAATCACCCAAATTTTATACAAAATTTTTAAAGACTTAATTCAACAATCAATCTAGAAAAATCAAATTATCTCATTAAGTACTAGTTTTATGGTATATAAAATTGTTTAATTAATGATTTTGAATAATTTTTGTTTGAAAAGTTTTTTTATAACTCGAAACGTTTAGGAAATAGAGATGATTTTATTTGTTTTAGATAACCGTCCCTTAGAAGGATAAATTTTGAATTAATTAATTATAAAAAAAGAAGAATTTTGATCACATTTGAATAATTTATTCAAATAAAATTATTTATTTTATTTATTTATTTAAGATTACTACTTGCTTCTGTATGTATTATAAACTTCAAATCAAAATATCACCTAAACATTTCAATTTAGGTGAATTTTACCCAAACACAAAAATGTTATATCCGTCATTTGGAACAACTTTTGTTTGAAAAAATTTTTTATATCTCTTCTCCTCTAGGAGGTATAGAGAGTTTTATTTGAAATAGAATAGCGCGACCTGACGGATGCATCTTTAACTAATTAATTAATAAATAAAATAAAATTTCAATTTTAACAAAATTTCTTTAATTAACTTAATTTAAATAAATTTGAAAATATTTTTTTTATTTTCTAATTAATTCTCGTAATTAATTTATAACAAACTCCAAAGGGGTTCATTCAAATAACAAAAATTGAAATATCTCCTAAACTATACAATTTAGCGAAATAATACCCAAATACAAAATTGTTCTATTTATAATCTACAACAACTTTTGTTTGAACAAAAAATTGATATTAATTAATTTAATCTCTTTTTTTGCTCACTAAGCATAACAATTTTTTGATGGCCACATCAGATAAAAAAGTTTGACCTTTAAAGGGTTGTTATTTTCTCTCTCTCTCGGTCTGACAACCTTTGATGTTTGTAATTGCAAATCAAAGATGTTAAAGAGCTTGACACGGAGTCAGTTGACATCTATTGAAGATATAAAATGCAGTTATGTCAATCGTTTGACATGATTGGATTAACATAAAAACATCGCCCGGCCGCCGCGGCAACACTGACACGAATCGACATGACGATCAATTTATATGTAAATACGAATGTGCCGGCCATCGCTACGAGTGTTATATGTAAACAGCCCTAAAGGTTTCCTCTCTCATTATATATACTGAAAAAACATGATGGTGGACAAAAAAATAATATTTTCCCTTTAAAAAGGGGGTTAGAACAAATTCTCGTTCATTAATTCATTAAATGCCGCCATCTTTACTTCAAGAACGATTATAGATAAACGCTACTTCAAGAGCAATTATAACCTGCAGCAAAAAATTTCTCATATCTAGGAAAAAATCGCATTAAAATACGTCAAATAGTTTCAAAGTTTACAAACGCGTATGTCTGTTTGTTTGTAATAATTAATCAGCCAGGCTGATTTGAAATAAAATTTTATATCTAAAGAAGACATCAACTTTTGAGAGAAATCAGTCAATTAGGAATGGTAATTAAAATTTATGAAAACTTAGAATTTCTACTCTAATATTAATTTTATCGAAATCAAACCTCAATACAAAATTGTTCTATTTAAAATTCTGAACAACTTTTGTTTGGAACTTTTTTTTATATCTCTTACTATTAAGTTGTTATAAAGGTTTATTTCTATTTTAAATTAGCGCCCCTTAAAGGATAAATTTTGAACTAATTAATTAAAACAAATGGAATATTTAAATCATTAAAAATTGAATTCTATTTTGTTAATTATTATAAATATTTTTATTTAAATAAAATAAAATAAATTTTAATATATTTTAATTTCCTAATTAATAACTCGCAATTAATTTATAACAAATTCCAATGGGGTTAAAATTAAAAAAAGTTAAATAACTTTGAAACTATTCAATTTAGAGAAATTTTACCCAAATACAAAATTGTTCTATTTTTGATTCTGAACCCGAGCTGATTGAAACCAGACACCAAAATGTAGAAAAACTCTCTAACCAGTGAACGTTTTTTAAAGTTCTTTTTAATATTTTATCTCTATTATTATAAGATTTAAAAAAAAAAAAATTTAAGCTCCTTATCAAGTCTATTCCTCCCTTCTCAATATCTAAATGGTTTTCGGATTAACAAATACCAAACAAAAAAAAAGAAAGGGGAGATAAAACAAATTCGCTAAAGCCTATGACGTATGTTGATTATCTTTTTTTTAAACTCCCCTTCTAGTTATGAAATTCCGTCCATTGCTGAAGATAAAAGTGTTTATTATTAATATTTAGTTTCAAAGATTCGGTCCAGTGGATGCTGAGGAAATTATCTTTCATAAAAGAGATTTGGTAGCCATTTTTTATTTTAAAATTATCATTAAATTCAGAAAAGTAAATTTAAACTCAAAGAAATATCAACTTTTAATACTCTTTGATCGCTCTCTAGTGCCAAAAAGTGGTTATGTAAATTAGTAATAGGGAGGGGGAATTGAGCTTGTAAATAAGACGAGATGAGATTATAAATAAGATTCTTGGACAATTTACTCTAATTCTTGATTAAAATGTTCGAGATAGAGAGAGAGAGAGATTAAGAGTAAATTTCCCACCTGGAGGTGCTATTCAATCATGTACGAGATCTTATATCAAAACGTTTTATTTAATTGGCGAATTTATTATCAGCACAAAAAAATTCTCCACCAGTTAAAAAAAATTCCATGAAAATCCGTTTAGTAGTTTAGGAGTTAATACAGAACAAAGAAAAAATCATTTTTATATAGGTTACAAAGGTCCATTTGGAGAGGATTAAAGGATTACAGACACATAAAATCAATATAATCAGAGGAATTGAAAAAAAATCCCATAAAAATACGTTAAGTAGTTACCGAGTAAATTGATTATTAAAAAAAAAATAAATAAATAATAAATGTATTATTAAAATTAAATCTTACAATTAAAATAAAATATATTTTATTTTAATTATTAATTTTAATTAATAATTTATCTTAAATTTTTTTTTTGTTTTATTTATTGAATTAAAAATAATTATGATTATTTTGTCTAAATCTCAGAAACTAAATGACGGATTTTTATGGGATTTTTTTTAAATATCCACTGGTGGTGTAAATTCATATAGAAAGTAGAAAAATAAAACGGGGTAAATTAGAATCCAAAGAGGGCTTTTTGATATAAAATAAATAATAATATTCAAATTATAATAATATTCATTCTGGCACTATAAACAAGTCTATTAATCCGGGATACATTTAAAAAAAAATCCCATAAAAATACGTTAAGTAGTTACCGAGTAAATTGATTATGAAAAAATAAATAAATAATAAATGTATGAATTATTAAAATTAAATCTTACAATTAAAATAAAATATAATAAATTTTTTTTTGGTTTATTTATATTGAATTAAAAATAATTATGATTATTTTGTCTAAATCTCAGAAACTAAATGACGGATTTTTATGGGTTTATTTTTTTTAAATATCCACGGATGGGGTTAGTTTTAGAAAATTCATTTATTAATAGGAAGTAGGGAAATAAAAAAATTAATTAATCTAAATTTATATTTTTAATGAAATGGGGTAAATTAGAATCCAAAGAGGGCTTTTTGATATAAAATTTAATATAAAATTCATTCAGGCACTATAAACCAGTCTATTAATCCGGGATCTCTCTCCCCTTGTCCTTCTCTCCGTCGTTATGGAGATAAAAGACGTAAGAGTCACCCATCGACGCAACTCTCTAGTTTTAATTTAATATTCCTGTCAATTTTTAATAATCCAAATAAAAAAATCTGGTGTGACTGGCGCACAGCACACAACTTTCTCTTACCCTTCGGTAAGAGAAAGTTGCGCACTGTGCTGGTCACACCAGATTTTTTGTGTCGAGATATATTTAGTTTCCGATAGCACCTTAGTTTCAAACTTGCATTTTAAATGTTGACTGCTTGAAATAAACTATGGTTATTTTTCAAAATTTTAATCTCATATTTGGACATTTTATACACAATATAGAATCGTAAATAAATACAAAATTTCATAAGAATTGGAAAAAAAAATTTTAAATGCCTAAAAAGTTCCAAAGGGGACCCCCTTTTGAATCGAAATTAACATACAAATTCCTATAGGAAATTAACATTAGGCCTATGAGAGAAGGCGGAGAGACAGGCGATAATGTTTGCAAGTGAGAGAGAGAGAGATATATGTTTTCTCCTAAGCAATTAAAGACACAAATAAAATAAAAATAAATGGGAATTTAAATAATAATTGATTTTTAATCTAATAAAAAAGAAAAAGATTTAAATTCCGTTACCATGGCAACCAGTTCTATCTTTCCTATGAAGAACAAGAGTAAAGTGGTCTTCAGAAGATTTCAACGGCAAAATGAGAATATACATTTTAAAGAGCATCTAAAAAATAGTTCATTTATGAATTTTAAAAAAAATCCTTGGAGGGAATTTTGAGAAAATCTAAAAAAACTGAAAAAGTACATCAGTAAAGTACTAGTACTTTTTGGCCGATTTTGTTCAAAAGCTTATTTTGAGCGTGTGGGAAGGTACCTAAGTTAAATATAAAATTTCAATCCGGTAGCTCAATTCCTTCATGCTAAAAATCTGTCCACACATACAGACACACGCACACACGCACGCACACACACACACACACACACACATACATACACACAGACCAATTTGCGGGACCCACTTTTTTGGACTCAGGGGACCTCAAAACATGTATATCCATCAAAATCTCGACATCGAATTTTTGACATGATCGCAATACTTTCTCTCCTATATATTTCATATATAGGCTAAGAGAAAGTAAAAAAATGGTTTTTAATTATAAATGAAATTCTGGGAAAAAAAACAATTCAAAAATAAATAGAAAAATAATTTAAAAGAATTAATTATAAAAAAATTAAATAATTAAAAAATAAATAAATATTATTAAATAAAATAATTATTTTCTTTATTTATTAATAATTGTAATAAAATATCATATAATTATTAGAAATTTTAATTATATTGTTGTCATATTTAAAAAAAAAATGGCGGATCATCTCATCTCAATTAAAAAATATACTTTTTTAATAAATTATAATAAGTTAAAATACAAGTGTTATATATCATTTTAAACAGAAAGATGGCAGCTTTTAGAATTTGCAATAAAAAAATGGTATCAAAGAAAAAAATATTAATATTTCTTGAGTTGAATGGCTGTATATATTTAATTCCTTTCTTCTAATTATTAATATTAGTTTAACTAGTTTAATCAAAATTTTATTCAAATGGAGGTGTATCGCTAAAGATAAAAAATCTTTTTTTTTAATAAGCGATGCAGCTAGTTGTATTTCAATTTTATATAACAAGCCAAAGTTGGTATATAAAAATCCAGTCAGTTTACAATTTTTATGTTCTTTTAGAACACCTCCATTTCGAGTAAAGTTTCTAAAAAATTGATAGTCTAATATTTTGTTTTTTTTTTTCTTTGATAACATATTTTTTATTGCAAATTTTAAAAGCTGCCATTTTTATGATTAAAATGATATACAACACTTGCACTTAAATTTATTACAATTTATTAAAAAAGTTTATTTTTTGTTTGAGGTGAGATGATCCGCCATTTTTATTTCTTAAATATGACAACAATACAAATAATATAAAATAAAATAATTATATTTTTATTAAAAGATTTATTTTATTAAAATAATCAAATTCTTCTAGTTTTTGTAATTTTGGTGTCTACAGCAGTTTTTTTAATTTAATTTTTTTTTTTTTTAGTAAACAAAGACATGAATTCTCATTTGGTTTTAATGCATTTTTTTTCTCTCTCTCTCTCTGAATATTAAAAATTATTTCATTACACTCTTTGCAAAAGTTTAATGCTTTTTAGGTAGAAACTTTATTTATTTATTTTTTTTGTTCCTTTTAATAAAAACTTATTTGTTGATAATTTAGTTTTTTTTTTTTTTTTTACTTTTCTCTCTCTTATCTCCCAAAGGAATTGATAAAATGGACTTTGAGTTGAATCTATTTTTCGATTAGATTAGTGCAGATAGGGCAGGGCGTTCAATTAAGGATAGATCAAATGAACAAAAAAAAAAAAAAAAAAATATTAAGGGTTAATAAGGATCATCAGCTCAGTGGATGGGGAAACAAAAAAAAAAAAAAAGAACATTCAAGAATGATTTTAAAAAAATGAAATAATGCAGAAAAAATTCTTTCATCTTTCGAGAGCTTCTTAAAGATCTTGTAATTAAAATTTTGATATATAAATATCGATTAAAAGAAATATCTTTAAGCTGTCAAGGCAGGCAAATTAAAACTAAAAACACTTGAGTTATTATACAAAAAAAAAAATATATTGAATTCTGCCTTTAGCGTGTTTTTTTATACCGGAAATATTATTATATAACTATTAAATTTAAAAAAAAAAAAAAAAAAAAACATATAAGCGAATTTTGAGAAAATTGGAAAAAAACTAAAAAGGTACATCAGTAAAGTACCAGAATTTTTCCAAAGACAAGACCTAGCACAATTTTATATTGGTAGCGGAAATAGTATATATTTAAAATTTGTAAAAAAAAAATCGTTATAGCCGTTTTTTTAGAACTGCTTACAATAAATAAGTTTAGAAACAATA
This sequence comes from Euborellia annulipes, assembly GCA_023213315.1. Lineage (NCBI taxonomy): Eukaryota > Metazoa > Arthropoda > Insecta > Dermaptera > Anisolabididae > Euborellia > Euborellia annulipes. Next base: position 65,184 of record JAKCPI010002627.1, read on the forward strand.
TGATATGATATATGTATATTATAGAAATTCTAAAAGCTGCCATTTTTCTGATTAAAATGATATATGACACTTATATTTAAATTTATTGGAATTTATTTAAAAAGCCTCTTTTAAATTTGAGGTGGAATGTCCGCCATTTTATGTAAATAAGACAACAATGAATATAATCAATTAATTACAATAATTATTTTCAATAATACGGGATTTAATTAATTAAAATTAAATATTTTCAATTTATTAAAGAAAATATTTTCTTAATTCGTTAATTTCTAATTTGTCGCATTAATTAACAAATAAAATAAGTGAATCTGAAAATCAAGAAATAAAAAAAAGAAAAAAAAAAAAAAAACTACGACAGGTGATTTTACTACTCGATTGCGTACTCAAGTCTTCTTTTATTGCCGATATTAGCCTATCTATCTACACACACAGTTAACCGAACACGTGGCATTTTAGAAGCTTATGAATGTGCAGCAATAAAAAAAAAAAAACAAGAATATATTGATTGTAAATAAACAAGTGATTTCTAAAATCAACTGATAAGAGTTAAAAAAAAACTCTTTTACTCAGCATCCACTGGACCAACTCTTTTAAAATTAAAGAAAAAAAAATATAGATGAGTATTAATTAATTTGCGTATTTCTCTGGTAAGGTTATGCAAATTTATAGTTTTAAGAAGATATTAAAAAGTGAATCAGTTCACAGAGAGCGGTAAAAAAAGCGAGAACCTCTATTCTCAGATTCCACTAAAACAAATCTCTTGAAACTCAGATATTTTATAGTTTTAAGGTATCTTAAAAGGATATTAAAACGAGAATTGAATCGGTCCTCAGGGCGCGGTAAAAGCATCTACTAAATATTTATTAAAAAAAAGATTTTTACAAGTTCCACTGGACCAAATCTCTTGAAACTCAAAGATTTTGTAGACTTGAGTGAACTTAGGAAGATATTAAAACAAGAAGTGAATCGGCCCGCAGGGTGCGGTAAAAATATATATTAAAAATTTATTATAAAAAAATGATTATTCCAGCTTCCACTGGACCAAATATCTTGAAACTCAGGTATTTTATAGTTTTAAGTGAACTTAAGAAGATTTTAAAACGAGAAGTGAATCGGCCCTCAGGGAGCGCTAAAAACAGCCTCTAAATAATTATTAAGAAAAATGATTTTCCCAGCTTCCACTGGACCAAATCTTTTGAAACTCAGATATTTTATAGTTTTAAGTGAACTTAAAAAGATATTAAAACGAGAAGTAAAACGGTCCACAGGGTGCGGTAAAAACAGCTACTAAATATTTATTAAAAAAAAAGATTTTTACAAGTTCCACTGGACCAAATCTCTTGAAACTCAAAGATTTTGTAGACTTGAGTGAACTTAGGAAGATATTAAAACAAGAAGTGAATCGGCCCGCAGGGTGCGGTAAAAATATATATTAAAAATTTATTATAAAAAAATGATTATTCCAGCTTCCACTGGACCAAATATCTTGAAACTCAGGTATTTTATAGTTTTAAGTGAACTTAAGAAGATATTAAAACGAGAAGTGAATCGGCCCTCAGGGAGCGCTAAAAACAGCCTCTAAATAATTATTAAGAAAAATGATTTTCCCAGCTTCCACTGGACCAAATCTTTTGAAACTCAGATATTTTATAGTTTTAAGTGAACTTAAAAAGATATTAAAACGAGAAGTAAAACGGTCCACAGGGTGCGGTAAAAACAGCTACTAAATATTTATTTAAAAAAATGATTTTTACAGCTTCCACTAGCCCAAATTTTTTGAAACTCAAAGATTTTGTAGACTTGAGTGAACTTAGGAAGATATTAAAACAAGAAGTGAATCGGCCCGCAGGGTGCGGTAAAAATATATATTAAAAATTTATTATAAAAAAATGATTATTCCAGCTTCCACTGGACCAAATATCTTGAAACTCAGGTATTTTATAGTTTTAAGTGAACTTAAGAAGATATTAAAACGAGAAGTGAATCGGCCCTCAGGGAGCGCTAAAAACAGCCTCTAAATAATTATTAAGAAAAATGATTTTCCCAGCTTCCACTGGACCAAATCTTTTGAAACTCAGATATTTTATAGTTTTAAGTGAACTTAAAAAGATATTAAAACGAGAAGTAAAACGGTCCACAGGGTGCGGTAAAAACAGCTACTAAATATTTATTTAAAAAAATGATTTTTACAGCTTCCACTAGCCCAAATTTTTTGAAACTCATTGTCAGGTATTTTATAGGTTTAAGTGAACTGAGAAGAATTTTGAAACGAGAAGTGAACCATTTCGCAGGGAGCGGAAAAAATAGTTGACAAATAACTATTAAGAAAAATGATTTTTACAGTTTTCACTGGACCAAATCTCTTGAAACTCAGAGATTTTGTAGACATAAGTGAACTTATGAATATATTAAAACAAGAAGTGAATCGGTCCGCAGGATGCGGTAAAAATTTCTGCCAATTAATTATTAAGAAAAATGATTTTCCCAGCATCAACTGGACCAAATCATATAAAACTCGGCCATAATAATTGAGACATTTACCTCTAGCCAGAGACCAAAATTCATAACAATCACATGACTGTAACAACAATAATAAAAAATAAAAAAACTTCAAAGCTACGTCATCATTAAAATAAACATTTTTACAATTTGTTTTTAAATATTCCGTTAAATTCTTTTAAATAAATAATGGGCACCGTGTAGGCTGGCTGTAGAATTTGGTATTAGATTATTGACCTCTTAAAAGGTGTATTAGTGTAGAGATATTATAAATAACAAGTTTTATGATGATGTTGTGGCTCATTTTGTTAGTTAAAACAGGAAATTAATTTTTTCTTTTTTTTTTTTTTAAAGCAAAACGAAAAATGAATAATAATGAGGGAAGACTCCTTATAGTTGAATATTAATTTGCTTTTTTTTTATTTATTAGAGTAATATAAACCATATGATACGTTCTGTGAATGCGAAATGTTATTTTATTAATTGATAGTCATAAGTCACAAAACATTAGTTTTCGAGATATTGGCGAATTAAAGTTTGACTCTAATCTGTAAATCAGCCACTTTAACTTTCTTTATAAAAATGAACACTTATGTGTCTTACAAGGGCGGATACAAGGGGGGTAAAGGGCGTAATTACCCCCCCCCGAGATTCGAAAAAATACCTTTTTTCGCAAAAAAATTCATTTTTAATGTAAAATTTTTAAAATTAATACTTAAAAATTTGATGTGTATTTATATTCTGGCAAACAAGTACAGAATGCGCTTTTAAATTATCGAAATTAAAAAAAAATAGTGGGCTGTGCGACGAATCACACCAGATTACCCCCCCCCCCCGAGAAACACCTCTGGATCCGCCCTTGGTGTCTTATAAAGCATTTAGTAGAGAATGGAACATTAATTCGGTCTAGTTTAAGTTTTAGAAGCATTTGTAATGAAGAAAACGAAAATGAGGCTTATGACTTTCTTCACCGGAGAAATGGCAATTTTTTGGCTTAAAAAATGAGATTTTTTGAAAAAAAATTGATTCTAGAGTTTATTAATCGCGATTATTTTTATATAGTCAATTAGAGTTTTTCTTTCTGGACAAATTGAGATCAAATTTAGTTTGATCTGATAAACCGTTCGGAATCTAGAAGGGTTTAAACCTTCAAATAAAAATTTCCCGCCGCGCGGTAAAATGAAATATTAGGAAAAAAAAATCTGGTGTAAATAGTGCCATGTCTAGAAGGTGGCTTTAATATTTTAACGTCATGGTTAAAATAAACACCAAAATATTTGGTAGATGAATTGCAGAAAAAAAAAAAAAAAAAAAAAAAAAAAACAAATGTATGAGAATTGTATTGAAATGTAGTAGATATACAAGAATTAATGATATGTTAGAGGCTCTAAATTTATTAACTATTGATGAAAAAATATTTGTAAACTCCCAAATGATTGTAAATACTAGTTGAGGGACACAAATAAATTAATAGTGAATGTATGTAATACAGCTACAAGGAGTCCCCACGGGTGCTGGGTCACACCGATTTTTTTTCAAACTCATAGGATTTGAAGATTAGTATTTGGACATCAATTTCCTAAAACAGTTCGATGCACTACTCAAGAACACTCAAGAAAATCGACTTTGAAGATTTCCGAGTTCTTTAAGTTTGTATAATTTTGATTATCTGTCAATAGGGTCTCGTAGCCGAGAGAGTAAATGCAACAGTCCATTAAACAAGGAGTCGGTGGTTCGAGTCTTGTTGGGGACAATTTTTTTTTATTTCAATTCCCTATCCGTATATTAGGGCTGGACGGTAATGGATTTTCATTACCGACCTCGATAATGAAAAAAAAACCGGTTTTTCTCGAAAGTCGGTAAAAAATTTTTACCGCCCGCGGAACCAAAGTTTGCCGCCGCGGAACATTTTTTTTTTCTGCGGAACCAAAATTTTTGCCGAAACATTTTTTCCCCCCGCGGGGCCAAAATTTTTTCCCGCCCGGAAAAATATTTTACCTTTTTTTTAGAGAGCTAATTTTTGCCGAAACATTTTTTTCCCCCGCGGTATGACAATTTTTTGCCGAAATTTTTTTCCTCCGCGGAACCAAAATTTTTCCTTGGCCGGAAAAATATTTTACCTTTTTTTTAGAGAGCCAATTTTTGCCGAAACATTTTTTTCCCTCACGGAATGCCAATTTTTTGCCGAAACATTTTTTCCCTTCTGCGGAACCTAAATTTTTCCCAGGGCGAAAAAATATTTTACCTTTTTTTTAGAGAGCCAATTTTTTGCCGAAACATTTTTTTTTTCTCGCGGAACCAAAATTTTTTACCGCCCGAAAAAATAGGTTTTTACCGACTTTCGAAAAAAAAACCGGTTTTTATCGAATTAGAGGTTCGTTACCGCGTTTTCGGTAAAAAATTTTTACCGGTTTTTACCGGTAAACCGGTTTACCGTCCAGCCCTACCGTATATACAGTATCTCTCATATTAACATTTATAAAATTGAAATTAAATTAATTTTTATACCAATTTTCAATTTATTATAAATATTCGTATTTTCAGCGTGTAATTAAAAATAAAAGATTTTAATTTATATTGAAAAAATATTTGTTAATTTAATATCCATTTTATAAATGTTAATATGAGAGATACTGTATATACGGATAGAGAATTGAAATTTAAAAAAAATGTCCTGAACAAGCATCGAACTAGCGACTCCTTGATTACTAGACTGTTGCGCTTACACTCTCGGCTACCAGACACTATTGACATATAAACAAAATTATCCAAACTTAAACAACTCGGAAATATTCAAAGTCGATTTTCTTGAGTGTTCTTGAGTAGAGCATCGTATTGCTTTAGGAAATTGATGTCCAAATAATAATCTTCAAATTCTATGGGTTTAAAAAAAATCGGTGACTCGTAAGAGACAAAAAAAAATGTTATAAGGGAATATCGGAATACGTGGGGAAATAAAAGGGTTAAAAAATAATGTTAAAAAATTTAGAAGTTTAATTCTAACACATGTTAAGTGAAATTAGAATATCATTGAACTGAATTGTGATTAACGAGAGGAAGAAAGAAAAAATGTAATTCATATTTATAATATTTTCTTCAAAATAAAAATATTATAAAAAGTCACACCAGATTTTTTTTAATATTCCGCGAATAATATAAAGTTGATAAATTGGCAATAGCCATGAAATTAGTCAATATAAATTGAAAACAATTAGAATAAAATAATTAATTAATTATTAGAATAACAATTACAGACAATGGAAAAACATTCAACAATCAATGTATTGTTATTCAATAAATATATATATTTTTATATTACGCTAAAACTCTTTATCAAAGTTATAACAGCGAATATATATATTTTATATTCATTGAAGATTTGTTTTCTATATTTGGTTCTAATCAAGAGCGAGTTTTTTTTTTTTTTTTTAAGGCAATAAAAAATGCCTTTTATTTGGACTATAAAAAGATCGTTGATCTAGAGAGAGAGACATTCTCCAAAAAAGGTATTTATATAATAATAATAATTTCGCAGATTGACGATTGACGTTGATTAAGTGAATGTTAATATAAATATTTGATTTGGTTTGAAATACATACCGATGGTCATTGGATGGCCGAATAGCAGCAGCAAATAAATGCCATTAAGACGACACACGTTTTTTGTTTTTGTTTTGGGTTTGTTTTGTTACATTCACACGTTAACGTTTAATGTTAGAGGTTTCGCGCACTCAGAGAGACTGAATGACGGAGCGGCGGCCGCGACTCTCTCACCTCGACGGCCCCCCACCACCACCCCCCGCCCGCCCGCCCGCCCGCCGCCGCGACAGCGCTGCACTCTTGCGGCTGTTTGCAGCAACTAAACAATTGAAAAAGGCATGTTAAATGGGCGTAAATAGGGGGGGGGGCAGCCAAATTCTCTAGTTACTCCCATGGTGGCCTTCAAACAATTTTGAAAGCAAAATGAGAACAGCATCAAAAAAAATAATTGATTTTTGAATTTTAAGAGAAAGTAAAAAATTAATATGTCAAAATAAATTTGGAAAATAGATTTTTAATCATTTTCAGAACGTTTTGAGACTAAAATTTCATTGTTTTTGCTTGAATATTTTATATACTAAGTTATTCAATCAATATCAAGGCCTAAATGTCTTTATTTAATTAAAAAAAAATAAATTAGGATTATTAGAAAATGAATAAAATTTGAAGATGTGAAAGGCAATAAATAAACCCCCATTTTATGTGGGCGTAGTTAAATAAATAAATGTCTATAGCTTTATAATTGATTGAAAAGACCAGTTTTGCATTTTTCCTCAAATCCAACGAAAATTAAGAAAGATATAAAGATTTTTTGAAAAGCGAATGTGCACTAGAATAAAAGCCTAGACGAGAGTGAAGCGAGGCTCCCTGGCTGCACTCTCGGCGCAGATCGAATTAGAAAAAACTAATTGATGCTCTCCCAGCATTGGAAATTATCACTTAATTTCATCGTTTTATGCTTTTAGAAAATTTTATTCGAAACTATAAGAATAAAAGAATGCATATTTATCTATAAAGAATTCAATCCTTTGAGAAAAAATAAAATTTCAAAATATTTTCTCTTCAATCAAAGAGATGCTTATTTCTCATAAATATATTAAATAATAAAATCCATCCCTTTAGACCTTTAGTTCAGTGCTTGTTAAACTTTTTGAGTCGCGGACCTGTTGGAACCCTCACGGACCCCCTATTTTTTTTTTTTACATTCTCTTGCCTATGTGTGTTCAATTTTAAGCAAGGTTGAAATTTTATATTTAAGTTAGACACCCCCCTGAGGCGTGGAAATAAGCTTTTAATCAAAATCAGCCAAAAAGTACTAGTAGGCTACTTTACTGATGTAGTTTTTCAGTTTTTTTTGATTTTCTCAAAATTCGCTCTGACGATATTTTTTTTTAAATTAATAAATCAATTATTATTTAGATCCCCTTTTAAAAAGTACATCAGTAATATTTTGTGAAAATTGTTTGAAGTACTCAAATCATTTCATCTAAATAAAATTTTACACTTTGATATTTAACTACCCTACAGTAATACAAGATCGAAATATCGCTTGTGTTCAAATGATCCTTTTTACTATCATTTGATTGGTTGAACGGATGATTAGATTAAAGAAAAAATTTATTCTTAATTAATTCTCAATTTTAGTCCCATGTGAATATTCTCTAGGAAATTCTAAACTCATTGCAAAAAATCCGATGCGAATTGGATGCGCCGTTTTAGAGTTGTAGACATTTGAATTATCAAGATTTTATTCATTCCCAATGTTAATTATTTCCGGGCTCTTAAATTGACCAAAGGAGGGGGAGGGCGGCGAGTTGCTGGCTCCCCCCCTCCCCTCCGCTCTGATTGTCGCCAGGCGCCCTCCCCCCCTCGTTTCTAAGAAATATTATTTCTCTTTTTATTATTAATAATTTAATAGCTTTTAATTTTTTTTTTTTGGACATTTGGAAGAATTATAAAAATTGAAAGAGAAAAAAAAGAATTAATCAAGCAGTCAGAGAATATTGCCAAATAAATAAATAATTGTATATTTAGTTAGATGTAAAATCTTTCAATTCTTCATCATCACATATTTATTTGAACACAAGCGATATTTAGATCTTGTATTACTGTAGGGTAGATAAATATCAAAGTGTAAAATTTAACTTACAATTAGATGAAATGATTTGAGTACCGGTACTTCAAACAATTTTCACAAAATATTACACATGTAGGCCTACTTTTTACTTTCTCTTACCTATGTATATATGTAATATATATATAGAGAGAAAGTATTGGATTCATGTCAAAAATTCGATGTAGAGATTTTGATGGATCTTCACGTTTTGAGGTCCCCTGAATCCAAAAAAGTGGTTTTCGCGACATGGTCTGTCTGTGGGTGGGTGGGTGGGTGGGTGGGTGTGTGTGTGGGTGTGTGTTCAATTTTAAGGATGAAGGGATTGAGCTATGAGGTTGAAATCTTATATTTAAGCTAAACATCCCCCGGGACCGGAAAAATAAGCTTTTAATCAAAATCGGCCAAAGAGTGCTAGTACTTTACTGATGTACTTTTTCAGTTTTTTTCGATTTTCTCAAAATTTGCTCCAACGATTTTTTTTTAAATTCAAAAATCAATTATTTTTTAGATGCTCTTTCAAATGTATATTCTCATTTTGCAATTGAAATCTTCTGAAGACCACTTTACTCTTGTATTTCATAGGGAAGATAGGAGAAATGGTTGCCATGGTAACAAAATATAAATATTTTCCCACACTTGTAAATTTTACATCTGATTTCATATGTTCCGTACTGTCGGGAACTAAATATATGTCGACACAAAAAATCTGGTGTGACAAGCACAGAACACAACTTTCGATTACCGAAGGTAAGAGAAAGTTGTGTGCTGTGCGCCAGTCACACCAGATTTTTAAAAGAGCATCTAAAAAAAAAACATTGTGTGGTTTTATGAAACCACGATCCAAGTGAAACTTTTTTCGGATCGTAAGCTTTTACCTGAAAATTTTCAGAAAATTATTCAATTAAGGGTATTAAAATCGCGCGTTTTTAATCTTAATTTAATAATTGGAAAATGGGAATGATAATAGGAAATCAATTGGCGTTAAAAACTGTGAAAAATATTTATTTAGAATTTGAATCATTTTAAATTATTTTAAAAATTATATTTTATCAATTTAAAAATTGAAAAATTAAATCTCACAATTATTTTTTTATAATTCGTCATATATATTAAATTTTAACTTTCCTATTTTTGTCGTCATTGCTTGTGACGTCATAACTTGTAGCGTATGACGGCCTCTGACGTCACGGCTTGTAACGCGACATGCTGATAGAGAAACGAAGATATTTGTGTCGATCTATATAAAGTTTCACTTTAATAATTGATTTATTAATTTAAAAAAAAATATCGTCAGAGCGAATTTTGAGAAAATCAAAAAAAACTGAAAAACTACATCAGTAAAGTAGCCTACTAGTACTTTTTGGCTGATTTTGATTAAAAGCTTATTTCCACGCCTCAGGGGGGTGTCTAACTTAAATATAAAATTTCAACCTTGCTTAAAATTGAACACACATAGGCAAGAGAATGTAAAAAAAAAAAATAATAGGGGGTCCGTGAGGGTCCCAACTGGGCCGCGTTTCAAAAAGTTTAACAAGCACTGAACTAAAGGTCTTAAGGGATGTATTTTATTATTTAATATATTTATGAGAAATAAGCATCTCTTTGATTGAAGAGAAAATATTTTGAAATTTTATAAGGATTGAATTCTTTATAGATAAATATGCATTCTTTTATTCTTATAGTTTCGAATACAATTTTATAAAAGCATAAAACGATGAAATTAAATGATTATTTCAAATGCTGGGAGAGCATCGATTTGTTTTTTCAAATTCGATCTGCGCCCAGAGTGCAGCCAGGGAGCCTCGCTTCACTCTCGTCTAGGCTTTTCTTCTCGCGCACAATCGCTTTTCAAAAAGTTGCTATATCTCTCTTATTTGCGTTGGATTTGTGGAAAAATACAAAACTGGTCTTTTCAATCAATTATAAACCTATAGACATTGTTTTTATTTAACTACGCCCACATAAAATGGGGGTTTATTTATTGCCTTTGACATCTTTCATTTCTAATTATCCTAATTTATCGTTTTTTAATTAAATAAACACATTTAGGCCTGGATATTGATTGAATAACTTAGTATATAAAATATTCAAGCAAAAACAATCAAATTTTAGTCTCAAAACGTTCTGAAAATGATTAAAAATCGATTTTCCAAATTTATTTTGACATATTAATTTTTACTTTCTCTTAAAATTCAAAAATCAATTATTTTTTTGATGCTGTTCTCATTTTGCTTTCAAAATTGTTTGAAGACCACCATGGGCGTAACTAGAGAATTTGGCTGGGGGGGGGGGGGGGCATGGGACCAGCTATCCCCATATTTTCTCAATTTTTCTTGGGGCAGGGAGCTTTCTGGGGGGGGGGGGCACGAGCCTTCTGAGGTGGGGGGCAGGCCTCCCCCGGCACCTCCCTAGTTAAGCCCATGCACAAAGTTAATAAATCAAAAAGAGAATCTTAAAATTCCACTTGATTCGAGGTATAACTTGATATGCATGTAAGATAGTATTGATTAGTGCTACACTCTAGCGGAGATTATTGAAAACAAATGAAATAAGGCTGAACTCGTCAATGTAGGCCGTTAATGGGGGCCAGGCATCCCTCTAGTTACGCCCTTGCAAGTAACTTGCATTTCTTTGCAAAATTGATTAACTGTGACTGTTTCAAGAGATTAATAACATTCACCGATTTCATATCATTTGTCTAGATTTTTAAATTAACAGATATGCAAACCTTTCATTTTTCGAAAATGAACTTACACCGCCCTCAAAATAAACGGTCCTTATATTAGGTATGTTAAAATCATTTATAATTGAAAGATAAGATGTCAAATTTGTTTAGCAAATCTGAAGCTTTATATACGTCCAAATGGCCGATATAATATTAATTTTAGCAATTTATTCTTATATAGATATGAGCGAGTTTCTAATTTGAAAATACCATAAGCCTAACTTGTGGGTTGCTTTTTTATTTGATAAAAATCAAGAGGCGATTGACATTCCTTTTCATTCAAGTTCAACTTTTTATTAGATAACTAGACGCAAAGCCCCGCCTTCGGCGGGGCTTTCCGCCTAGGCGGGGCTGCGCCCCCTGGACCCCCCTGCTCGCCTTCGGCTTATATACATACCGGTACATACAAATATTTTCCCTTTTCATTTTTATATATAGAGTTTATTTTAACGGTTAATTATTCATGAACTTAAGATTTTTGTGAATCATATCCTTTCCGGGACTCTCCCGGTACACAGACACGCCGATATTTTAGAATTCAAAATGTAAATAAATAAAAAAAAATCGTAAAGATGGGTAAATATTTATATTTTGTTACCATGGCAACCCTTTCTCCTAATTTTTATTTTTTTCTTATTTTAACGGTTAATTACTCATTAACTTATTGTTATTTGTGAAACAAAACCTGTCCGGGACTCTCACAAACATACACAGAAAATTTCATCATAATTGGTTCAGTCGTTTAGGAGGAGTTCAGTCACATACACACGTACAGAAGAATATATATATATAAAGATAAAAAAATAAAATTTTTTTTTTTTTTTCTCTTGATTTTATTTATTGCTTTGATGACGTATTCCTATTTTGAGGGTTTTACAGTTTACATGTCTCTCATTCTTTTTCTTGGTGGACATCCATTCCAAGATTTAATTCAGCTTGGCATTGCCTAACAAGAATAATCTCTAAAACAGAAAAGTCAAAATATTAATTTTATTTAAGGATGTTTGGGAGGTATATTAAGAATGCTACGAGACAATTGAAAATTTGACAGTATATTCCTCATTTAATGCTAAAACCCCTGCGAAAATTTCAAACCGTTTCACTAAACCGTTAAAAAGTTATTGTAATTTAAAAAAAAAAAATGTTATTTAACATGTAGTCTAATGGAGATTCGTTCACTAAGCAGATTAAATTTAATTTTAGTAGTAAAAAAATGCTACCAGGTATTCCGAAACTTCATTAATATATAAAGTAGACTTTGAAGAACTTATTTTGCATCGATTTATTTTAATTCACTAAATCGTTTATGAGAAAAAAAAATTATAAATAGATGAAAAACTTTGATAAATTCATTAGTGTATAAGAAAGTGCGGGCGGCAACACTGTAGTCAGCTGAGCGCTTTTGTTGCAAATAAGGATAGAATATTTCAAATAATTATTTTTATAAAATTTATTTCATAATTCATTTGAGAGAAAGATTAACTCAAGCTGCCAACGTATGAATAATACAGTGTTGTCACGTTTTCAGTCTATTTTAACAACAACGGATTATTAATATTTTTTACCCATAATTTTCTTAAATAAATGCTTTTCTATAATTTTAATTTTTATTTGAGTGAAATAAAAAATTTTTATAATCATAATTTATAAAGATTAATATTTTTGTGTTGAGAAGTTTAAATCGTGGTACAATCACTGCCAAAAGTTAGTTAAAATTTTTTCATGTTATTCTATTTTTATTATTTTAATGAACTTTTTTTTGAAAATTTTCGATTTCCTAATAAGCGTTATACATTTCTTTTACTAAACAAATGAATGTCGTGTAGTGAATGGATGACATCCATTTGGAGCGATCGTGAATGGCCCGGCGTAAAAGACAATGTTTTCAGGTCGCTTAGTAGATTGCCAGCCAGCCAGACACAGCCGTCTGGACGCCTGTCTATTTTTGGCGATGACGTCACTCCCTATTGTCGTCTTTTATGATCTCGTTGGCCTTGGCCCAATCTCCTTTCTCTTTCACTCTCATTATCCAAATTTATTTATATGTAAAAATGAAAATATTTATATTCTGTTACCATGGCAGCAATTTGTCCTATCTTTCCTATCAAGTACAAGAGTAAAGTGGTCTTTAGAAGATTTAAATGACAAAAATATGAATATATTTATATAAAAGGTCAGAAAAAAAATCAATCAATTGCCAAATATATTATTTTATAAATAACGTTATTTATTTTTTTATTTGTATATCAAATTCATATAATAATAAAAAGTTATGTTTTCCATGTTAATTTATTTTTATGTTTAAAAATAAAAACCTTTTTTTTTTCTAATTCCCTTTTTTCATAAGAAATTCCTCAAAACATTCTCTTATTATGTAATCTTTAAGTGGGAATCTTAAAATTCCTCTTGATTCGATGTATAGCTTGATGCATGTAAGATGGTATTGATTAGTGCTACACTCTAGCGGAGATGAATGAAAACAGGAAATAAATTAGGTTGCTGGGTTTGACTTGTTTCTATCAACTTTTCGAGTAAATACGTCACAAATTATGAACAAGAAATTCATTTCTATGTTTTTTAATGACACCTGTATGATTTTTCTTTCCAAAAATAACGAAAAATGTCTTTTTCTTTAAATAAACACATTTAGGCCTGGATATTGATTGAATAACATAATATATAAAATATTCAAGCAAAAAAAATCAAATTTTAGTCTCAAAACGTTCTAAAAATTATTAAAAATCGATTTTCCAAATTTATTTTGACATATTAATTTTTACTCTCTCTTAAAATTCAAAAATCAATTATTTTTTTGATGCTGTTGTTCTCATTTTGCTTTCAAAATTGTTTGAAGACCACCATGGGCGTACCTAGAGAATTTGGCTGGGGGCACCCCCTAGTTACGCCCATGGTGAGGGGGGAGAACCCCCGGGTCGCAATACTTTCTCTCTATATATATAGAGGTAAGAGAAAGTAAAAATGTAAGAAGTTATTTTATTATATTAAAAGAATTTTTTTTTTAATTTGATCCAATATTTTCAGTTCGGGGAATCTATTTATATTATTTTTTAATTTTATTGCTTTTTTAATGGCTTCTTAGAAGGCGTGACGTCAGAGTGGCTTGTCTGACAAACCGGTTCTGTGCTCCAAGCAGAGGATTTTCCCTCTCACTCGCACTCGCAGTCTTCCCTCTCTTTCTACTAGATGAATAAATTAATCAAAGGGAAAGACAATTCTCGTTCTTTAGGGAATATTATTTCTTCTATTTTTTTATTTACTGTTCGTTCGATGTTGCTATAAATGATTCGTTGTTTTGAATGACCTGTTAAGGTTGTTCGGATAGTACATCGTAAGTCATAATAGAATCTAAATTTTTTTTTAAATAAAATTAAAAATTTGAATGCCAAAATTCCTTATTATAATTTAGTCGTGACCTATCATAGTTTATAATTGGATTAAGTTAATAATTTAATTACCAAAAATAATAAATGAATGACTTTTGATTTGAGCAGTTTTTCACGTAATATAGAACTGGCAACATTGCATTCATCAACTATCTATTTTAAATCTTAAACGCCTTCAATTTTATTTTATTTAATATATTACAATGTTTAATGCAAATCAGTTTAAACACAATGGACGATTTGCGAGAAAAAGTATCTTAAAATTGAAAAAAAATATGTAACTAACATCAAGTATTTTATGCGACGTTGCCAGGCTGGTCTGACTCTCGATGCTTCCTTATTTTTAAATATTGGCGACTGTCATTTTGGAGAATTTTTTGACTTTCTTGTTAAAATATCTTTAAAAGCGGTCGGCAGAAACTTTTGATTTTATTTTTAACATATTCCTCGGAAGTGAATTAATAAAATGTAAGTTTTTTTGTTTTTGTATCATTTGCACAGATGCCTATATAATTCGATATGTGTGAATTTCGTCGTTATTCCCCATAGGCTACATGTTAAATTTCAATTTTTTAAAAATTAATTACACGATAACCCTGTGTCAGATCTGCTTCAAAATTTTATTTTATACGTATTTGATAGTGATTAATAACATATTAAAAAATTAGCTTTTAATCAAGGAAAGTGCTTTAATGTCCGAACAACCTTAAATAAAAGAGAGTTGATATTAAAATCAAGAGATTATTAAATGTAATCAGATTCTCTTCTACTATCTATTTTTCTTAAAATAATTAATCTTTAAATATAATAAACCTTGCATTTTAAATATTGACTGCTTCAAATAAACTATGGTTATTTTTCAAAATTTTAATCTCATAATTGGACATTTTATACACAATAGAGAATCCTAAATAAATTTATTGTTTTTATTAATGTCCGCTAGATTGCAGCACTAATCAACACCCAGCCTACTTCTTCTATCCTAGCCTTATTCCCGCTATGCGGAGTCGGCGGACCTCACTCCAGCCCTATCATGCGTTTTTCGGCCGAGAACGAATAGAACAGGCCGGCCTGTCGCACGGTCTGACGCCTGCTGAAAAAAGACACACATACAAAGGAACTGAAGGACTGCCTGCCCCATCTCAGGCAGCTTGTGGTCAACAAGATGTGTCCTCCTGGGCCGAAACGAGGGCGTGGCAAAACAGGCAGTAAAAGAGTCTACTTTTGAATGATGAAGATAGTATATCAGTGGCGGATCCAGAGAGTTTTCTCGATGATGGGGAGGTAATTAGCTCCTTTACCCCCCCCCTCCTTGTATCCGCCCTTGATATAGGCCTATTTAATTTCCGATTTTCAATTCCTGGAAACTTAATTTTACTTTAGAAAATATAATATTTTTTTAATTGATTTTAACTATAAGATTATATATAACAAATTTAATTAATTAATTGTTAATATTTATATAATGATTATTACCTAATAATATTCTTCATACTTTTTAATTTTATTTTTGAATAAATTTTTATTAAAAAAATATGGTCTTTGTAATAGGAGTGAACAGGAGAATAGAATAGTAAAGGAGTGTGTTGGCGCCAAAAGAAAAAAATAACCTCCTCTCTGTTTTTGATCTCCGGGTATTAATCATTGGCAATATATCATATAAATTAAAACGATATCTCGGGCTAATTAGTGCTGCGACCCTGTGGAGGCTTTTAGAATTATAAGTATAATTTTTAAACTTATCACAAGAGTGCAGCACAAATCAGATATTTTATTCAATTATAAAGATTTATATTATATACCCGGAGATCATAAACAGAGTTTTTTTTTTTTTTTTTTTTTTTTTGGCGCCAACACACTCCTTTACTATTCTATTCTCCTGTTCACTCCTGTTACAAAGACATGTTTTTTTATATAAATAATTTTATTAAAAAATATAATTAAAACGTATGAAGAATAAAAATATATTAATAATTACATTCCATTGATTGATTATATTCAGGGATGGGCGTTAATCAGTTACATGTATTTGAAATACAAGATACCAAATACAATAATAATTGGTATCTTGTAACTCGTTACAGAATTGGCAAAGTAATTGGTACCTTGTATTTCGTTACATTTTTTAGTAATTGGTATCTGAAATTCGAGATACCAAATACTTTTTTTTTTATTTGCCGCAGTGTAAAAAAAAAGTCTTGCAGAGGGAGCTGAAATCGTTTTAATTTATTTAATATTACTGTATGTAATCGTCGTGTGGGTTCTCTGCTCCGGATCTTAGTAAAAACCAGTAAAGAGAAGTCAATCAAACCGCCAAATTTTCACTCTTCGTTAAAAAGCTTTTTTGCTTTCTTCTTTCAACCAGCTCTCAACGACTAAATCTTTGTTCTTCTGCCCCAGTTGAAAGATTGTTTTCATTTGCGGGTTTATTCATTCTCCATCAAGGTCCAGATTATCCGACAAAACTTTTGAAAACTTGGTTTTTTGAAACCTTTTCATATTTTTATAAATAAATTTTTTTTAGTGTCATGAATAATTTTATTGTTTTCGATTTTCCAAAGGTATTCTCCAATATAAGTTTAGCTGCCACTTTCCTAAACTAAATTTATTTAGGGTTCCAGATAGAGCCCTGCACGGGCCGATTTTTTTTGGCCAGGACCGGCCCGTGTCCGTATTTTTTTGACTTCCCGCCCGTACCCGGCCCGTAATTTTTTACCATTCTTCAGGTCCGCCCGGAATTTTTTCAAACCCGCCCATTCCCGCCCGAGATTTAGTGAATGAATGAACGAATGTCTAGCAATTTTTAAATAAAATTTCATTTGCATGCCCGTCCGCCCGAACCCGTTTATTTAGACTTGCTACCCTCCCGTATCCGCCCGTAATTTTTTCATGGCCTCCAAAGCCCGCGGGCCGGGCGGGTAACGGGCCTACGGGCCAACCCGTATCCGTGCAGGGCTCTAGTTCCAGAATTACCCTTCCAAAAAGTATTTTAAAATCAAGGAAAAATTTGTTTGTAATTGGTATTTTCAATGTATTTGAAATACGTAATTGGTATCTTGTATCTCGTTACACAAACCCGTGAATAATTGGTATCTTGTATTTCGTTACAAAAATCTGAAGTAATTGGTATTTTGTATCTCGTTACTCAAAATCGAGTAACTTGCCCATCCCTGATTATATTAATAAATACATTTGTTATTGTCAAAAACAATTTTTTTTTTCTAAATTAAATACAAGATTTCAAAGTTATTAATTATTCCACAGAAATACTGAAAAACGAAATGCGTAGCGCTATATATATATTTTAGAAAATAAAGGTAGGTTTTAAGGATATTTTGCTGAAAATAAATATTTTACTAAGAAATATTGGTTTTTAACATTTGAGAAATAAAACCGAAACCTCTCAAAATCAGCACCTAGAGAAAAACGGTATTGTGCCTCTGGCGCGAGTTAAACTCGCTACTCCACTGAAACCCCAGTGTTCATGTATTATTTCATGTTTTCATTAAACTCCGCTAGAGTGTAGCACTAATTAATACCTCCTACCTACATTAACGAGTTCAGCCTTATTTCATTTGTTTTCATGAATCTCCGCTAGAGTGTAGCACCAATTAATACCTCCTGCCTACATTAACGAGTTCACCCTTATTTCATTTGTTTTCATTAATCTCCGCTAGAGTGTAGCACTAATTAATACCTCCTACCTACATTAACGAGTTCAGCCTTATTTCATTTGTTTTCATGAATCTCCGCTAGAGTGTAGCACCAATTAATACCTCCTGCCTACATTAACGAGTTCACCCTTATTTCATTTGTTTTCATTAATCTCCGCTAGAGTGTAGCACTAATTAATACCTCCTACCTACATTAACGAGTTCAGCCTTATTTCATTTGTTTTCATTAATCTCCGCTAGAGTGTAGCACCAATTAATACCTCCTGCCTACATTAACGAGTTCACCCTTATTTCATTTGTTTTCATTAATCTCCGCTAGAGTGTAGCACTAATTAATACCTCCTACCTACATTAACGAGTTCAGCCTTATTTCATTTGTTTTCATGAATCTCCGCTAGAGTGTAGCACCAATTAATACCTCCTGCCTACATTAACGAGTTCACCCTTATTTCATTTGTTTTCATTAATCTCCGCTAGAGTGTAGCACTAATTAATACCTCCTACCTACATTAACGAGTTCAGCCTTATTTCATTTGTTTTCATGAATCTCCGCTAGAGTGTAGCACCTAGGAACCGACCGAATATTCGGTTTCGGTTACGGTTTCGGCCAGTTTCGGCGAAAAATCATGGTTTCGGCCGTAGTTTCGGTTTCGGCCAAAAAGTGGCCGAACCTTTCGGCCGGCCGAAACCAGAGTCTGAAAAAATGGGATGAGACTCGCATGCAAAAAAAAAATAAAAAAGGTCAAATAATTTGCTCTTGAGGGAGAAAAAATTTTAGTCTCCCTAAAAAAAGGTAAAATGATTTTCACGGGAGGGAAAAAAAATTCAAAAAAAAAAAAAGTAAAATGAAAAAAAAAATTTTATAGGAAATACAAGTTTCGGTTTCGGCCGAAACTAAGGTTGAGGCCGAATATTCGGTTTCGGCTGAAAATCTTGTTTCGGTCGCACCCTAGTAGCACCAATTAATACCTCCTGCCTACATTAACGAGTTCAGCCTTATTTCATTTGTTTTCATTAATCTCCGCTAGAGTGTAGCACTAATCAATACCAACTTACATGCATCAAGTTATACATCGAATCAAGTGGAATTTTAAGATTCCCTTTTTTGATTAATTATAACTTAAAGATTACATAATAAGAGAATGTTTTGAGGAATTTCTTATGAAAAAAGGGAATTAGAAAAAAAAAAGGTTTTTTTTTTTAAACATAAAAATAATAATAACATGGAAAACATAACTTTTTATTATTATATGAATTTGATATACAAATAAAAAATAAATAACGTTATTTATAACATAATATATTTGGCAATTGATTGATTTTTTTTTCTGACCTTTTATATGTAGTAATATGTATATAAATATAATAAATATTCATATTTATTTAAGAGGTTTTTTTTTATTATAATTTTCTAAAAAAAAAAAAAATGAATTTGCCCTTCCCGTTTAAAAATAAAATCTATATATATAAAATAGATAATAATATTCTATAACAAGTATAAAAATTTCTCTAATGGCATTTGAGACCAGCAACTGCGCATGCGCCTGGTCATTTTATAACAATATTTTTAAAAGACATCAATTTTTGGTGAATTCAACAGAAATACATGTTACATACATTGTGAAACATTTCGACATTTAGTGTGTGAGTTGACAGTTTAGAAAAATGCGTACAGTCAATGCCAAGAGTGGAGGCAACCAAAGTCCTTTATTTATTTTCATATTGGATTTAGTTGACTATAAGCTTAAAGCGCTGACTGTACCAAGTATTTATACCAAATCGTATCTGTTAGTGAAACAGTAGGTACAGTGTGTAACAAAATTAAAGCCCACGGGGGCTTAAAATAATATAAAATTTGAATGAATGGGCTTTATTTTTGACTATGACTGTACCTTTTTTATTTTTGTTTAGTTTTAATTACAGACAAAATTATTTATAGGAATAAAAAGTGACAATAAATGATCATAAAACACTAGGTCATAAGTTTTAGTATTTCGACATTATTTTCAAAAATGTGTCGAAATTTGTTTATTTTATTGAAATTTAATTTCTGTTAATTTTAATTTAAGACAAATTTTTTTATAAAAAGATAAAGGCACATGACAAAAAATTATCATAAAACACTAGGTCATAAGTTTCAGTATTTCGACATTATTTTCAAAAATGTGTCAAAATACGTTTAGTTTTATTGAAATTTGACTCCCAAGATAGCATTTCAAATATTTTTTTTTTTTTTCGATATAAGCAACTAATAAAATGCCACCAGATTTTTTTTTTTTTTTGATGTCTTTGTTTTATGGATAATTCACAACCCATATATAAATAATTATTTATTTACAATTGAGCATATGTTTCTTTTTTTTTTTAATCAAAGAAATTAGTTGCATTGATTTTTGCGTTTATTGCCACCTACCGGCCTTGATTTGTTTTTTTAACGCATTAAAATAAATATTTACAAAATAAATTTACAAACAACCATTTTAGAAAATAAATACTCTATTAATTAAATATGAATAAATTTTTATTCATCTTCTTTGAGCTTTAGGGGATATGTTTAAAAATATTATTACAGATAAAATTTTTCTATAAAAATAAAAAATGAAGGCACATGACAATCAATTATCATAAAACACTAGGTCATAAGTTTCAGTATTTTGACAAGAGGGTGTCGAATTACGTTTATTTTTAATAAATTTATTATTATTGTAATATTTTCAAGATGACACACCAATAAGACTATTCTCTAAAAACAGACGTTAAAATAGGTATTAAAAAGTAATGTAAGCGTTAAAAATAAAAGCTATTCAAAATCACTTCCTCAAATAGCTATTCTGCAAACAAAAACATTAAAGCCAAAGCGTTAACATTTAGTAAATAGTGTTAAAAATTAATGTGGGTGTCTTTAATATTTTAACGTCCTGTTTAAAATAAAAAGGGCGTATTTAACCTAAAAAGTAAGGTTATGATTTTGATAGCTTTGAAATAAAAGCAACAAGTTAACGTCGCTGTTAAAACTTGCATTTTTTTTAACGCTGATTGTATTTACATTATTTTTTAACACCCATTTGTTTATTTTAAATTTTAACGCCTGTTTTTAGAGATTAAAGTATTTTATATTAATAGATTGTAACATATCATCTAGTGTTTTTAATTAACTACCTACTAACTAATTATATCACAATATTTCAATGGTTAAGAATTTAAATTTAATATACTATTATTTGAACTAGAGTTAATTTAATGTAATATTTTTTTTTCACTGAATTTCAGTTTAGTGAAAAAAAATTTATTTTTAAATTAAATCGTTCCAAAATTTTTAATTTAAGTTGAAACAAATTTATGTAGGTAAAATTTTTTTTAAAACACTAGATGATATGTTTTAATGGTATTGAGTGGTATTTCGACATTTAGTGTGATATTTTCAGAATTAATATTTTGGTATTCTCACAGTGGCTTTGTGAAAATTACTCAATCTGTGGATTTAGATGCGACGCCATTGGGCACAGTAGTAGAGCATCCGCCTCTTGTGCTAAAGGGTATAATGTATTTCAATTTAATTGGCCATCCGATGGCCGAAAAAGACCTTAACTAACTAAAATCAACGAATGCGACATTCTTAAGAAGAATTGGACCTGAGGAAGGTAATAGAATGAGTGACCGAAACGTTGTTTACAAGTCTTTTATTAATTTAAAGAACACACTAACTTGTAAGTGTCGAAATACCTAATCAAGTCTTTTGAATACCAATAAATTGAAACATATCACTTAGTCTTTTTATTTGTTTAATGCTTTAGTTTCACTTTAAATTTTTTTTTTCTAGTCAAGTCCACATTTGGGTATTTTATCAAAAGAAGAGAGCCAATTAAATAACATTCTTCGAAAAAAGAAATATATTCTTTGTTTAAGGATTTATACTCGTAGACAGGGCCGTTTCCAGGGAGGGAGGGAAATGAGGGGTTCGGATCATCCGAAATGCAATCAATCTCCCCCTAAATGAATAAATTTTAAAGAATATAATAATAGTGGGTGATTTTGTGGCTGTAGATGAGATAACGTTGGAGTTGCGAGGGCGCAACCAACCAAGGAGGTGTTTAAACCAATACCCAATCGAGATGTTTCGGGCGAAATCTTATTCTGGATTTGGATTTGATCGATTGAATAAAGATTTCACCGAAACGTCACGATTGGTCTTTTATTGGTTTAAACTAGGGTCCGACCGAAACAAGATTTTCAGCCTGAACCGAAACCGAAACTTGTATTTTCTATACAAAATTCATATCATTTTACCTTTTCCGTAGCAAAACGAAATTTCTTCCGCACTGAGGAAAATTTTACCTTTTTTTTTTTGGGAAAGCTAAATTTTTTCCCGCACCTTTTTCGCTTGGGCGGAAAATTAGTCTCATCCCATCTTTTCAAGCTCATATTTCGGCTGGTTTTTGACCGAAACCGAATATTCGGTCGGTTCCTAGTTTAAACCTCCTTGGTTGCATTCTCGTAAAATATTTTATTTGTCTATATATTTATTTATAATTTTTCTGAATTCCGGGGCCCAGACAGCTTGGAATATTACAGTAATGTTGCAGCAATATTGCCAATCTTGCTCAATATTGACAATATTGCAGCAATATTGATGCAATATTGTTTCTCGAACAGCAACACTGCCGCAATATTACTGCAATGTTGCAAAAAGGCGGACATTGGAATATTGCAACAATATTGCTGGAATCAGGGGCGTATATAAGGAGGGGGCGAGGGGGCCCCCCCGAAATTTCCTAAATGCATATACATATATAGAAATATAGAGCGAATAATGGGTCTCGCGCCCCCCGCGAAATGTTTGCGCGGCCCCGTGGCAAAAATTTTGCGTCCCTAAAAAAAAGGTAAAATATTTTTTCGGACGGACGGAAAAAAATTTGGTACCGCGAAAAAAATTTTTTTTCGAGATCAGGCCCCCCTGCGAAAAAAATTTCTATATACGCCCCTGGCTGGAATGAGGCTGCAATATCCCTAGCTTGGAATATTGCCGCTGCAATATTGCCAATATTTTGCAAGAATCGCAATATTTCTGCAATAATCCAAGCTGTCTGGGGGGGGGGGGTATCCTGTCTACGGCCCTGCTCGTGTGGAAACAAACGTAACTCGACAACACTTTCAGAAAAAAAAAAAAAAAAGATTTTTGTTTTTGTAAAAATTTTGATTTTATTTAAAATACAAAAAATATATTAATTTAATTTTACATGAAAATTATTTTTTTCGGGGGAATTTTGTAAAAACAAAATACGTAAATATAGGCTATTCTATAAAATAAAAAGGATTTTTTTTGGGGGGGGGAGAAGAGGGGAGAGGGAGAGAGGGGGGTTGCTTGATTCCCTCCCCCTCCATGGATCCGCGTCTGATCCAAGTTTAATAGACTTTTCTTCTACATGGTTGTTTTGATGATATTTGAGGGGGGGGGTGAATTTAAAATTAAAAATATCACAAAAATTTCTCAAATTAAGTAAGGAGAAAAAAATTTTTTTTTCTCTCATTTTTTTTATTTATATCTTAATATTAATAAATTATTTTAGAAATATCAGGTTGAAATAATTTTTTTTTATTCAACCTGTATTTATATTAGAACAGTCTTAGGTGTGAGTGTTTTTTTGTTTTTGTTTTTGTTGTTTTTGTTGTTGTTTTAATAGGAAACATCACCGTCAAGAAGTGGTTCCTGTTTAAACGCAAGACGTGAATAAGCATCATCAGTATGATCAAAACGTTGTGATATTTCACGTAAAACAACTTGTGAATGTGACGTGTGTAATGACATTGTATCAGCGGGACTTAACGGTGAACTCGGTGAACTGCTACTTGCGCCGCCGCCGCCAGCGTAACTACTTGCACCTGTGTCTGTACCAGCGGCCGAAACGTCACCGCCACCGTTGCCAATACTATTCGCCTCACTGCCGTTATTGGGCTGTTGTTGTAATGACGTATTTGATGAATCCGCAATTGCGCCTGGCGACAGTCAAGCAAGTCATTTCTTTTATGGATCACAACCAGGGCTTTTTTTTGGAAATATCTCTAAAACTATTAAATTTAGCTCAAAAATGCATATGAACAAAAAAAAAGTAAATTTAATTTCCAACAAAATTTGTCTTATTAACATTTTCTCTAAAGTTACAAATTACAAAGATACAGGGAGGGAAAATATTTCAAAATTTTTCGAAAAAATGACTTTAATTATAAAATTGCTAATATCTCCCAATGTATTTAACCAAATTTATTATTTGATACATCCATAGATAAGAGAATCAAATTATCTATAAAATTCCTTTTAATACTTTTTGACGTGAAATTGTTCGTTAAAAAGTTATTAGAGTTATAAAATTTACAGAATTTTATTTTTTTAGGTTTATTGTAAATATCTCTAAAACTATTAAATTTAGCTCAAAAATGCATATGAACAAAAAAACAGTAAATTTAATTTCCAACAAAATTTGTCTTATTTACTTTTTTTCTAAAGTTAAAAATTACGTAGATACAGGGGAAGGAAAATTTTTTAAAATTTCTTTGAAAAATAACTTTAATCATAAAATCGCTGATATCTCTCAGTGTATTTAACCGAATTTAATATTTGATATATCTATTGATAAGATAATTAAGGTTGTTCGGATAGTACATCGTAAGTCATAATAGAATCTAAATTTTTTTTAAAATAAAATTAAAAATTTGAATGCCAAAATTCCTTATTATAATTTAGTCGTGACCTATCATAGTTTATAATTGGATTAAGTTAATAATTTAATTACCAAAAATAATAAATGAATGACTTTTGACTCGAGCAGTTTTTCACGTAATATAGAACTGGCAACATTGCATTCATCAACTATCTATTTTAAATCTTAAACGCCTTAAATTTTATTTTATTTAATATATTACAATGTTTAATGCAAATCAGTTTAAACACAATGGACGATTTGCGAGAAAAAATATTGTAAAATTGAAAAAAAATGTATCTGACATAGAGATAAGACACTATGCTATGGACGTTGCCAGGCTGGTCTGACTCTCGAGAATTCATTATTTTTAAATATTAGCGACTGTCATTTTGGAGAATTTTTTGACTTTCTTGTTAAAATATCTTTAAAAGCGGTCGGCAGAAACTTTTGGTTTTATTTTTAACGTATTCCTCGGAAGTGAATTAATAAAATGTAAGTTTTTTTGTTTTTGTATCATTTGCACAGATGCCTATATAATTCGATATGTGTGCGTTTCGTCGTTATTCCCCATAGGCTACATGTTAAATTTCAATTTTTTAAAAATTAATTACACGATAACCCTGTGTCAGATCTGCTTCAAAATTTTATTTTATACGTATTTGATAGTGATTAATAACATATTAAAAAATTAGCTTTTAATCTACCAAAGTGCTTTAATGTCCGAACAACCTTAAATTCTCTATAAAATTTATTTCAGTACTTTTTGCCGTAAAATTGATAGTAAAAAAGTTATTGAAGTTATAAAATTAAAATTACTGAAAAAAAAATTTTTTTTAATTTTTTTTTTTAATTAGCGCTTTTATTATGAAGGGGATCAAAAAAATTTTTATTAGGGAAATGGTAGAGAATTTAATTCTGCTTAGAATAAGTGCATATTTATTAAAATTCAGTGAGAGATATAGTTCTTACATCAAAATTCAAAAGTTACTTAATTTAACATAAAGAGGAAGTTGATTTGTTAATAAAAAAAGAAAAAAAGATACTAACCGCCCAAGAGCATTTCTTGTAAGAGGCTGTCTATCCTTGCGACTCCAAACAATTTAGCAAATTGTATTTGTTCTATCATTTGCCAAGTGATACTCTGCAGTGGAGGCATCAAACAGAGTATTTTGCCGTATCTGCCTCGCGAGTCGTACTGACGGTCGCTAATATAATCCTCTAAATTGATCAGAATTTGATCGTGTAGTGCTTGGATCCGCGCTGAATCGCTCAGGCCTTTTGCATCTTTAAACAAAAACAAAAAACAAAAAATTGGGTTTTTCAAAAATTAATACCTCACTCCGTTCTAAAATGGGTAGACAAAATCACAGAATACATTTCTGAGATATCCTGGAAAGTGAAATTAATTTAAAACACTAGGTGATATAAATTTATTGGTATAATGTATTTCGACATTTAGTTTATCATCTCTGGATACTAATAGCATTACTTCTGACACACTAAGTGTCGAAATATGTATTGTGACGGTCACTTTTAATTCTCATTCTAACAATAGATGGAACTGTGGAACTTAAAAATAGAATTTTAATCTTAAGTTTCGAGATGGTGTTTGTCCACCCTATATATTATTTTAATAATAAGTATTAATTAATAAACAGTATCATTTTTGAGGCGAAAGCTCGGGATCGGCCCGAGCAATCAGCGTGTGGAACGTCCCCCGGGAAGCCATCGATACTTTGTAATTAAAAAAATATATCAAGGAAGGGCGTTGCAGGATCAGAGACTGGCAGCCAGATTTCTTTCTTTAAATATTTTTATTGGGCCGACGTTTCGGTCTCGATAGATGCCATCTTCGGAATTCTGGCTGCCAGTCTCTGCTCCTGCAGCCCTTCCATGATACAACTCAACAGCCACAACTACATTACTAAAAAATATATATCCCCCTGTGAAAGTCATACCCCTAAATGGCCTCAGTAGCTGAAAAGGGTCTTTAAAAAAAAATATATATAATGCGCCATCAAATAGAATAAGAATTATAAAAGTCTGTGTATTTTCACAATGTGAAATTTGGGATTTTCAAAAATTAATACCTCACCCCTCCTGTGTAAAAGAGAGAAATTTGATGGTAAAAAATTTTGTCCATTATAAAATCTAATAAATTTGACAAAATAACAGTCTATTAATTTGATATTAACACTTTATACGTATTTCGACACCATATGTGTCATCTTCAGAAGCGAATTACATAGATTATGGGATTTAGAAGGAATAATACAGTATACGTATGTAATTCGCTTCTGAAGATGACACATATGGTGTCGAAATACGTATAAAGTGTTAATATCAAATTAATATATTATTGAAACAGAAAACTTTGTGAATTTAATTCTCCTATTAAAACATAATGTTTCAACTAGAGCCAACGGTTACCAGTTTAAAATTAAAATAACAGTCGCTAGTTCTAAGAGGGGTCTCGATTTCCGATTACCCATTAGAACTAGAGTAACAGTTAAGGGCGAACGCAGGGGAGGAGAAATGATTCCCCCCCTTCCGAGATTTGAGAAAAATATTTTTTTTGGGAATTATTTTATTTTTAATATAAAATTTTAAAAATTGATAAATTTGAATTGTATATATATATATACTGGAAAACAAGTACCGAATGCAACTTTAAATTACCGAAAGTAACAAAAAATTATGTGCTGTGCGACCAATCACACCATATTACCCTTCCCGAAAAACTCCTATGGGTCCACCCCCCCTCTACCCTGGACCAATGTTCTACAAGTATTTATACCAATAAATTAATTGAAACCAATCACCTAGTGTTTTAAATTAATTTAATTTGGGATAAAAAACTCTTTTCTATTTTTTGTACCTGGATCGAAAAAGACAATTGCTTTGAGACAAGCGAATTCGGAATCGTCTATTTGTACATCGACCATTCGTCGAACAAGTTGGTCCATGACTCGGGTACCAACAAGTGAAATATCCAAATCTGAAGATACGCCAGCATCAGAGCATTGTCTGGTGATAATACAATTGTTTCCAAGTAAAAGGACATCTTTTAGATGCATTGAACGTCGCGCTAAACCCAATAATAAATGTTCACCAGCATGGGCACGCAATAAAGCCACCTAGAACAAAAAGAACAAAAACAAAAATATAATAATATTCCATGTGTATTTTCACAATGTGAAATTTGGGATTTTCAAAAATTAATACCTCACCCCTTCTAAAATTTGTTCTCTGATTAGCTCTATCATACAAATAAACAGATACTCTATAATATTAGAGATTCTTTTTGTTAATTTACAATATTTTCAGTTTCAAAGAGTCTTCAGCCGTCGATGCCGCAACCGAATTGCATTTTTAGATAATCTAGTTGCCTATCTTCCAAGGGATTTTATATTTTAAAGCAATTTTCATTCAATTTTTCTTTTTTTACATTTATAAATACAGGGTATTTACTAGGAACCGACCGAATATTCGGTTTCGGCCAGTTTCGGCCAAAAATCTTGGTTTCGGCCGTAGTTTCGGTTTCGGCCATAAAGTAGCCGAAACCTGAGTTTGAAAAAATGGGATGAGACTCGAATGCAAAAAAATAAAAAGGTCAAATGATTTGCACATGAGGGAGAAAAAAATTTAGTCCCCCTAAAAAAAAGCTTAAATGATTTTTACGGGAGCGGAAAAATTTCAAACAAAAAAAAAAAGGTAAAATGATATGAATTTTTTATAGGAAATAGAAGTTTTGTTTCGGTTACGGTTTCGGCTGAAAATCTTGTTTCGGTCGGACTCTAGTATTTACATTAAATATATATATTTTGTACTTTAACAATTTTTGAATATAACATGAGTACAAAATTTTCACCAAAATCGTTACCTCACTTAATTCCCGGACTTATTTCGTTAGCTTACACTACGCCAGTGGGTAATTTGCCAAATCGTATTGGTGTAAATGCCCTCCCTGGTGCTTTTGAGAGTTCAGCAGTCAATGAGAAGAAAATTGGATTTTAGCTGGAGGCAGCAATTTTCAACATAAACACTAGTGTGGCCCAAAAATTTCAAATTTACCCTACACCTCAGGGCACACACTAATTTTTGTACTTAAATTGATAGTACAACCAAAGTGCCAAAATTTAGAAGAGAAACAGTTGCTCTTGCAAGTGTTTGATAGCTAACAGAAAACGACAAAAAACAAGGAGTTTGAAGTCAACTTCCATGTTTATTTACCCCACTCACTATTTTCCTATAAGATTATTGTATTATTCATCAATAGTATGAAATAAACTAATTTACTACTTCTCACCTAATTTAAAACAACCCTAAAAATTCTCGAATTTTTTCTTTATATTACATGCCTTTGAGCACTATCTTCAAATTTGAATATTATCTTCAAACTTTAACCAGAATACTAGTAAAAAAAATTAGGGGCTGCTCAAATATGTCTTGAAATTTTGACTATATAATAAGAGCCACCCTCATAAACACTCTGTATATGTACTACATAAGTAAAGTTAATTTGATAACCAAATTAGATAAATTTAATCACTAATTGGTATAAATACACTGAAACATATCACTTAGTGTTTTTTTTTAAATTATTTTAAACTACATACTGTATATATTAATATAGAGAGTTTCATTTCGTGGAGACCAACTACCTGGCTCTTTTTTTTTTTTCCCCTTACTGTATATATTAATATATACAGTATGTAGTTTAAAATAATTAAAAAAAAACAAACACTAAGTGATATGTTTCAGTGTATTTATACCAATAAGTGATTAAAGTGATTAAATTTTTCTAGCTGGTTTTCTGGTAGCTGCTAGTAGGCTAGCTATATAAAGAATGTCGAAATACGAATTAAGTGTTTTTATCAATAGCTTTAAAATTATTAGTGATTCTAAAAAAGGGTTCCGCGAGACAATCCTTGTGGAAAATTCCCTCAGTTTTATTTGAATTAAAAAAAAAAAAAAATAATAATAATAATAATTTTCAATTGGGCAAAACCCTCAACAATTAAACAGCGAAGCAGATACTAGCACGCTACGAAATATTAGTGAATCTAAAAAAAGGGGTTCCGCGAGACAATCCTTGTGGAAAATTCCCTCAGTTTTATTTGAATTTTTTATTAAAAAAAAAGAAAGAATTTAAATAGGAAAAAGCGTGGCTGCCATTTGAATTTGTTATTAGACCTCGAGGAATTTAGCTGAAAGAAGCTAACAGATTGTTAATTAATTCGATCAACAAGTGACTTGTTTGTCTTTTGCAATCATATTTTAGTTGTCTATCTATCTATCTATCTATATGCATTCTCAATTAATAATTGAGGTTATTTACCTGATCATCGAGATGTAATTCTGTGAAAGCTGGAATATATTTGGCCCATTCTACAAGTATAAGAAGTTGCTGCTTCATAGAATCACAAACATCATTGATGTTGGCTATCTGTTTATTAGACAGATTATATTCAAGACCGTCAACGCCGACACTTGCGGCAGAGGCATTTGCTGCTCCAGAAGATGAATTTTGCTGCACAGACAAAACAAAAAAGAAACATTTGTAGTGTTATTTGTTAAACTTAAAAAAAAAATTATAATAAAAAAATAGATTATACTACCCCTAATGGCAGTTTTGGTTCATTTTTAATCCGAAAGCGTGTCGATAACACTTTCTAAAATTCAAAAATTTATCTCTATATATGAATATCTCAGAAAGTATTTTGAACTCTTTGACAAATAGAGTATGTCAAAACATTTGTAAGTTGGAAGGTGAGGTATTAATTTTTGAAAATCCCAAATTTCACAGTGAAAATTCACACAAAGAATAATTAAATCTCTCAATTAGAGTATTAGAATTAAAATATTTTTGTCTTTTTATTTAAGGTTTTTTTTCGGCGATTTAGACATTGTATGTGTGTAGGAACAAGTTATTTATTTATTTATTTATTTAAAAATTAAAAGTAAAAATGTTTTTAATTGTAATTATTATTTTAAAAGATATATTTAAAGTCTTTATTTGTGAAATATAATACACTTTTTATAAATATTTCGACATCGTGTCATATTCAGAAGTGCAATCACAAATTGTGATGTTTTTTTTTTTATTAAGTCTTTTCAGCATCTTAGGCCATATAGAATAGATTATTTAAATGCGATATATTAGGGGGTCCAGCATGGGGTAACTGGATAATTTGGCTGGGGGGGGGGGGGGGGGGTTTCTGGGGGGGTTGTGGAAAGTCTCTATATTTTTTTTTGGGCAAGGAGCTTTCTGGGGGGGGGGCACATCCCCCAGTTACGCCCATGGAGTCCAGGCATATTTATTTATAATTGTGATGTTGAAATTTATCTCACCTAGTGTATCATTTAAAATATTATTTAATACAATGTTTCAACTAGAGCCTACGGTCGAGCTAATAAGTCAATTTTGTCCAAATCTCAGATCGCGAATGAAAGAAAAAAATTGTTTAATATTCTTTAAAATTGTAGGAAAAAAAACTCTAGATATCAAAAATAAAATTCTAATAAAATTTGTCTGTTTTGTTAAATAAGTACTGTAGTAATTGGTGTTTTTTTTTTTTGAATATTAGTATTTTTGTCTTTTATTGCCATTTAATTAGTTGGATCGAGAAGTGGCTGTAGACTTTGAATTGGGGTATAGGACGACTTTACGAATTAAATAGAAAGACTTAATTTTAATCGTCGTCGTTTCGGCGCAAATCGTCCTGAGGAAGGTCATGATTTGTGACCGAAGACGTCGACGATTAAAATTTAAATGTAAAGTTGTTTTATTTAATTCCTTGGTCATGCAAAAGTCTTCTATACCCAATGTGTCATTTAAAGCTTACGGTCGAGCTAATAAGTCAATTTTGTAGCACAAATCTCCCAGATCGCGAATGGAAGAAAAAAATTGTTTAATATTCTTTAAAATTGTAGGAAGAAAAAAACTCTAGATATCAAAAAATAAAATTCGAATAAAATTTGTCTGATTTGTTAAATAGTACTGTAGTAATTGTTGTTTATTTTTAATATTGTATTTTCGTCTTTTATTGTTATTTATTTATTTATTGGTGAAATCGAATACACTTTTAATACGTATTTCGACATTAAATTGCGATTGTGATGTCGAAAAGTGTATAGTTCACACTAGTGTCCCGGAGGGGGGGGCATAGTGTGGACCATACACTGGGGGGAGCTGGTAAAGATTAACATTAATAAGAAACAATCAATTAAGTATTATTACTACCCGAATAGCCCGCTCGCTTAATTTAAATTTATTAAATCTTTATATGTATTCTAATTTCTTGAAATGGATAGGTTGGACGGGAAAAGCAGCTAGGTATAATAAAAAAAAACTTTATATTTTGTTGCCGACGTTTCGAGAGCTAGCTGCACTCATCCTCAGGGCACGCAAAATTGTCAGAGATAAGTACATATTTTGAACATGTTCATATTTATTTGTATCGTCATCAGTAAGCACAAACACTTGCAGTTTCGGTCACATGACTTGGTATAGTAGTACAAATTAATTGAAGCTTAATGAGTGATGCCGAGAGAATTGTAGAAACCGAAACTCCCCAACTACGCTAATTTTTTTGCCGAAAAATTAGCGTAGTTGGGAGTGGTTGTACAAATTAATATGAACATGTTTAAACAGGCAATACCATACTACCTCTACTTAGCGACCAATCTTCTAAGTTATATTCTAATAATTGAGAGATTTAATTATATAATGTGAATTAGTCGCCTGTGTGTATTTTCACAATGTGAATTTTGGGATTTTCAAAAATTAATACCTCATTTTCACTAAAATTTGACAGAGGATTTTTTCTTTTCCAAAAATTTGGTGGCTCATCCCCATTTTAATGATCAAAATAAGTCATATGAATTGATAAGAGAAAAATATAATCATGGATGACTTAAAACCTTCAATAAATATGTCATATTTTTCCAAGATTACTTGATTTAAAAGTCATAGAGATAAAAAAAATAAAAAATAAATTCATTTATATAAGTTGTAATAAATTATAGAAAAATCTTTGTTAAAGTTGAATGACTTAAAAATTCAACTGTTGGACAATTTAGTTTGAAAGTTTTTTTTGTGTTTCCTATAAGCCTTTAATAAAAAGATTTCCTCCTCGTGTTGTGCTGATGCGGTGCGCGACATTTGCCCTCAAATGGGGTCACGGAGGTTATCAACGCGATGAACTCAAATGGCCGATTCGTATATCATCTATATACTTAAAAGAAAAAAAAAAGATGCGAGAGAGGAATTAATGAAAAAAAAGAGAGAGGTTATAAGAAGAAGAAGAAGAAAAAGAAAAAAAAAATAGACATATCAACAGTTGATAATTTTTTTTTTTCTTTTAATAACCAAAGATATTCATTTCAACTATATCATTTTTTAATATATATTTATATATATATATATTCAAACTGAATTAGGTCTCTACGATTAGAGAAAAATTAAATCAGGGACATTTTTATGTGAAGGACAAAATTTTTAAATATTTCCAAATGACGTCTAATGCACTATTTATTAGTATAAACGCTGATATGTATTTTGACACTCAGAACACAAATACTGCTCTGAACATGACACACTGAATGTCGAAATACGTATAAAGTGTATTTTAAGTGCAGTTGATTAAATATTTGTTTAAATTTAATTCTTTAAATTTTGGAAATATTTTTAGTTTTTCGTAAATAATTCTCAAACTAAACACCCCATCAAAATAGCTTCAATTAGGAAAATTGTAGCGAATTAAATTCTGTATCCAATGAAAGGATAAGTGTTAAAATTCATTAAAAGAAAATGATTTAAATCTTTAAACAAATAATCACCAAATACTAATCTTTAAAAATTTTTTTTAAATATAGTTCCACTTGATGGAATTTAATAGACTATATACCAAATGAAAGAGAATTAGATGCTCTTGTTTTATATAATTAAAAATAATTTCAAAAAAGTTATTTAGGTTATTAAAAATTAAAAAAAGAAAAATCTGAAAAAATGGCGTTATTTATAATTAAAGATTTTAATCATTTCCTTCTGATGAATTTTAAAAATTATCCTTTCATTGGAAACAGAATTTAATTCTCTACAATTTCTCTAATTGAAGCTATTTTGATGGGGTGTTTAGTTTTAGAATTATTTACGAAAAACTAGAAATATTTCCAAAAATTATAGAATTAAATTTGAATTGGTTCAAATATTTAATCAAGTAAATTAAACATAAAATACACTTTATACGTATTTCGACATTCTGTGTGTCATGTTCAGAGCAGTTAAATTAGTTGAAATATTTAATCAAATAAATTAAATACAAAATGCACTTATTACCTATTTTTCTAGTTTTTCGTAAATAATCCGTAAACACCCCGTCAAAATAACTTTAATTAGAAAAATTGTAGAGGAATAAATTCTGTATGCAATGAACGGAGAATAATATCATTGAAAGAACGATTAAATCCTAGCCTATCAACTTTTGAAGTTAATTGCAAAGAAGTTATAATTATTTAAAAAAAAATTTAAAATTTTTGTTTTAGAGTGGTCACATCAGATTTTTAATGTCCTCGATACCGGCAATTGGGTACTTATAGTTAGCTCATTGACATAATTCTAAAAATTTTGAACTCACTGAGGTCTAAAAAGTCGAGTATCATTAAAATATTGAGGTCAAATTTTTTTAATCTCAATATTCCTAAGGATGGACAATCCAGGACAAACTAGGTGATATGTTTCAAGTTATTTTTTTATTGGTGAAACAATATCCTTTATCATTATCATCTGTGATAATGTCAAAATACGTATAAAGTGTATTTTAAAAAAAAATTTTAGTTGAAATGGATTTCTTTGGTTAGCAATTTGTCAAGTTGATATATTGAATAAATAGAGAGAGAGAGAGAGAGAGAGAGAGTAAGAGTAGAGAGGTGCTGGCTGGTAACAGGATGGGTTGAAGGTTCTTACTTCTAGCGCGGCCCCTACTTGTCTCGAGAGCATCTCTGCATTTAGCAAAGACGACACGGACAATCCGTTGCTGGTTGCTTGCTCCTCGTAGCTTGGCCTTCGGCAACTGATCCGATCTCTCTCGTTTTGGACAGCTGAAAAACAAAAATCAAAAAAAAATTAATACCTCACCTCTCAAAAATGGGTTTTTGAATTCTTTTAAGAGAAGATTCCCTTGAAGTATATATGGGGCATTCCACGCGAACTCGACCACTTTTGAACCCGACCATTTTTGATTTGGCTGAAACTTTGTCATCTTTTTGTACCCTATTGAAAACGGGTTTGAGAATTTTTTCAGATTTTACGACCCAGCCAAAAAAAAAGTTATAGCATTTTCAAAAAACATCGATTTTTTTTTTAAATAACCGTAAAACTGTCAAAAATTATCTTATCGGGACGATTTTTTTTTTGAAATTTTTGTCTTTAAATGCACTTTTCAGAAAAAATATGACAAAATTTTACAGATTCATCTTGAACGTTTTTTTTGACATTTTTGGAAAAAAATAAAAATTTCGGGATGAATGACACTTTTTTTTTTAATTTTTTTTTTTTATAAAAAACTTTGATTTTTTCTACAAATTCTCTGAAAATTTCAGAGTGGGATTATTTCGCGTTCTATTTTTTTTTATTTTTGAAAAAAAAAAAAAAAAATTTTTCTCCGCTTATTTTTCATGATGGTGCTCTTAAATTCTTCCAGGATTGACTGAGATTCTAGAAAATTGAAGAAAAATAATAATAATAATAGTTAGGGGTGATGAAAATCGAGAAAATTCCATTTATCCTGAAAAAATTAGAAATTAGTTGTTTTTCAATTACTGAAGTATTTGAAACGTCAAGTAAAAGCTTAGAAACATAGGCGCAACTAGGGAGTGCCAGGGGGGCCTGGCCCTCCCCAGAAAGCTCCTTGCCCCAAGAAAAATTGAGAAAATATGGGGCTTTCCAGGCCCACCGGAAGATGGCTGGTCCCATGGCCCCCCCTTTAATTTTTCTTGGGGCAAGGAGCTTTCTGGAGGGGGGGCAGGCCTCCCCGGCACCCCCCTAGTTACGCCCATGTTTCTAAGCTTTTACTTGACGCTTCAAATACTTCAGTAATTGAAAAACAACTAATTTCTAATTTTTTCAGGATAAATGGAATTTTCTCGATTTTCATCACCCCTAACTATTATTATTATTATTTTTCTTCAATTTTCTAGAATCTCAGTCAATCCTGGAAGAATTTAAGAGCACCATCATGAAAAATAAGCGGAGAAAATTTTTTTTTTTTTTCAAAAATAAAAAAAAATAGAACGCGAAATAATCCCACTCTGAAATTTTCAGAGAATTTGTAGAAAAAATCAAAGTTTTTTATAAAAAAAAAAATTAAAAAAAAAAGTGTCATTCATCCCGAAATTTTTGTTTTTTTTCCGAAAATGTCAAAAAAAACGTTCAAGATGAATCTGTAAAATTTTGTCATATTTTTTTCTGAAAAGTGCATTTAAAGACAAAAATTTCAAAAAAAAAAATCGTCCCGATAAGATAATTTTTGACAGTTTTACGGTTATTTAAAAAAAAAAATCGATGTTTTTTGAAAATGCTATAACTTTTTTTTTGGCTGGGTCGTAAAATCTGAAAAAATTCTCAAACACGTTTTCAATAGGGTACAAAAAGATGACAAAGTTTCAGCCAAATCAAAAATGGTCGGGTTCAAAAGTGGTCGAGTTGGCGTGGAATGCCCCATATATACTGTATATATATATATATATAACCTAATTACATATATTTCATATTATTAAGAAGTTAATTGACTTTTGAAAGCAAAATAATCTTATATTTAACAATGAAAAAATACAATTTATACTTATAATTTCACTCAATGAGGTTAAGTAAATAATTACCAGATAGCTAAACGAATTTAGATTCAGAAGAGAAGAGGGTTAAACTAAAAGATAAAGCAGAAATTACAAACACTAGGTCATAAAATATAAAAATTAGCATTTTGATACGTATTTCGACATTAGTCAAAATTGTGAAATCTCTTCTGACACAAAAGTGTCGAATTACGTCGAAATACTTTAAGTAGAAATGCTAATTTTTATAAACTTATGATCTAGTGGTTTTAATTATTCCTAAATAGAGAAGATAGGAAAAACAATATATTATGTCTAAGATTCAATGACATAGATGCATCAATAAAATTAATTATGTATAGTTTGTATCCTTAGAAATATTGAAATCAAATTTTTTTAATATAATTTATTCTCAATATTTCTAAGGATGGACAATCCGGAACGGATTTTGCAAAGAAATCTAACTGCACCCAGTCTATCTTTCAGATGTTCTTAAAACTGCTGCGTAATTAATTTTCCTAATTGCATTAAAAACTAAAATACACTTTATACGTATTTTGACATTATCACAGATAATGACATTATTACTGGATAAAGGATATTGTTTCACCAATAAAAAAAAAAACTTAAAACATACCACCTAGTTTATCTTTTTAAATATTATTTAATGCAATTAGGTCTAAATGAGTTTTCTAAAAATAATAAAAATTAGGAACCTAAAAAAAATCTGGTGGGATTGTCACACAGCATATAACTTCGGTAATTGAAAGTTATGTTCTGTGCTTGTCACACCAGATTTTTTGTCTTTATATATTTAGTTTCCGCCGATATATTAAAATTCAAGATGTAAAATTTATAAAAATGGGGAAATATTTATATTTTGTTACTATTTCTCCTATCTTTACTATGAAGTACAAGCGTAAAGCGTGCTTCAAAAGATTTCAATGGCAAAATGAGAATATAGATTTGAAAGAGCATCTAAAAAATAATTGATTTTTGAATTTTAATCAAAATCGTTGAGAAAATTGAAAAAAAAAACTGAAAAAGTAGGCTACATTAGTAAAGTGCTAGTACTTTTTGTCTGATTTTGTTCAAAAGCTTATTTTCACGCCCTGAGTGGTCTGAGTAACTTAAATATATAATTCAACACGAATTTTTGACATGAACCCAATATTTTTTTATATACATATATAGGTAAGAGAAAGTAAAAATCCGTCAATTAGATTAAAATAAAATTTCACATTTAAAAAATAGAAAATTTAAATTTTCAAGCATTAGAGCAGCGATTTCCAAACTGTGAGGCGCGCCTCCCTAGGGAGGCGCGGACTAGTCTAAGGGGAGGCGCGAATATTAGCCTCAGAGAGCAATTTTAACTCAGCCAAAATTATTTCTTTTATTGTGACGTTTCGGCCGAAGACGAGAAATTTTAATTTCAAAATTAAAATTTCATTTATTCTCGCCACCGGGCCTGAAGAAGGCCGAAACGTCACACTAATTATGGCTGCATATGATTAGGAATTTTTTACCCTAAAAAAAATTTATTTTTTTTAAATAAAATTTTTTGTTAAAGGGGGGGGGGGGGGGGGGGGTTAAATATTTTTAAGGGAGGCGTTGTAACATAAAAGTTTGGAAACCACTGCATTAGAGAATAGAGAAAGCAAAAAAAAGCTTCTTGATAAAAAATTAACAAAAATAAACTGAAACAACTCGTCCTAATGTGTATAATTATCGGAGCCAGTTAATTATTTCCTATTAAATTTAAAAAGACAACTTATATAATAAAGATAATTTTGTGGTTTTATTTTTTTTGACGTCAATTTTGAGATGAATTTCTTTAAAAAAAAAAAAAAAAAAAAAAGGAAATAATCCTTCCTGTGCAATGAATTCCGTCTCTAGATAAGAGGAAATTTCATTTGAACTGAGGTTTCAGGTTTTTCCGAACAAGAATCCATCCAATTTGCTTATTTCAACAACTTAACGTTAAGAATAAACACATCTATGACTTTTCTTTTTTTTTTGCTGAGAGTATTGAAATGAATAATTATCTAATAAGTAGAATATTCATATAAAGAATTTTATTTTATTTTTTTTTAAATAAATGATATACTAGATAATATGTTTCAAATTCAAGTGAAATATTATACTTCATAAGTATTTTGACATTTTTAGATAAAGTGTATTATTTCACCAATAAATAATTTCAAATAAATACCTTCTTTTTTCATCCCCGCTTTGAAACATTTCCGTAATCGACAATAGCGGCATTGGTTCCTTTTGTCTTTATCCACAACGCAGTTCCGAGTGAATCTAAAAAAAAAAAAATTCAATAAAAGTACAGTAAAAAAAAACTGGGATGGGTGATAAGCACAGCACACAACTTTTTCTTATATTGGACAGTTGTGTTATGTGCTTGCACACCAGATTTTTGTGTGTGTCGATATATATTTAATTTTTTCCTGAATCCTGAAGAAGTCTAGAGGAATTAGCGAAATATAAAATCAGAGGCGTGGAGATTGAAAAAAAAATTAAAAATTCATTTAATTAAAACGTAAATAAAAAAAAATCTGGGATGTGTGATAAGAAGAGCACACAACTATTTCTTATATTGGACAGTTGTGTTATGTGCTTGGCACACCAGATTTTTTTGTGTGTCGATATATATTTAATTTCATGAATCCTGAAGAAGTCTAGAGGAATTAGCGAAATATAAAATCAGGTGTGGATAGTAGAAATTGAAAAAAAAAAATAAATAAAAATTCATTTAATTAAAACGTAAATAATAAAAAAAAATCTGGGGTGTGGAATAAGCACACCACACAACTTTTTCTTATCTTGAACAGTTGTGTTCTTGTCCCACCAGAATTTTTTGTGTCGATATATTATATGGAAAAATATGAAGTACAAGAGTAAAGTGGACTTCAAACAATTTTTTCAACAAAATGAGAATATACATTTTAAAGAGCATCTAAAAAATAATTGATTTTTAAATTTTAATCAAAATCGTTTCTACAAATTTTGAAAAAATTAAAAAAAAACTGAAAAAGTACATCAGTAAAGTACTAGTACTTTTTAATCAATTTTATTTAAAAGCTTATTTCCACACTCTAGGAGGGTTTTTTAACTCGAATATAAAATTTCAATCTCGTAGCTCATTTTATTTTTATTTTAAATAGATTTTTTGAATTCAGGCAGGGCCTCAAAATTTTTGACATGAATCCAATACTTTAACATTTTTCTTTCTCTTACCTATGTTATATGTAATATATATAGAGAGAAAGTATTGGTTCATGTCAAAAATTCGATGTCGACATTTTGATGGATCTTCCGTTTTGAGGTCCCTGACCAAAAAGTGGTTTTCGCGACATGGTCTGTCTGTTGTGGGTGGGTGGGTGGGTGGGTGGGTGTGTGGGTGGGTGTGTCTGTGTTCACTTTTAAGCATGAAGGAATTGAGCTATGAGGCTGAAATTTTATATTTAAGTTAAACACCCCCGGGACCGGAAAAATAAGCTTTTAATCAAAATCGGCCAAAGAGTACTAGTACTTTACTGATGTAGTTTTTCAGTTTTTTTCGATTTTCTCAAAATTCGCTCTAACGATTTTGATTAAAATTCAAAAATCAATTATTTTTTAGATGTTCTTTCAAATGTATATTCTCGTTTTGCCCTCAAAATTGTTTGAAGCACACTTTACTCTTGTGCTTCATAGGAAAGATAGGAGAAATGGTTGCCATGGTAACAAAATATAAATATTTTCCCATACTTATAAATTTTACATCTGAATTCAAATATTTCCTACTGCCGAGAACTAAATACATGTCGACACAAAAATCTGGTGTGACAAGCACAGTACACAACTTTCGATTACCGAAGGTAAGAGAAAGTTGTGTGCTGTCGCCAGTCACACCAGATTTTTATATAAAAGACAGCAATGAATATTTTTTTAATGAAGAAAAATTGAAATTAAAAAGAATAAATAAAAGTGATATTTCGCTGACTCATTCTATCTAATAAAAAAAAATCCTGATTAAATAACTCTCATGTAACTTTTGATTACCTTTTTAAGTGAATTATTTAATGAAATTATGACAATTTTTTTTTTCATTCTTGATTGGTTAATTCAATTAAAAAAAAAAATAATGTTATTCTTCCAATTGAATTTATTAAAGTAAAAACTAAACAGGTAACCGTTGGCACTATATCGAAATTTTGTAGAGAGGTAGGATTATAAAGAGAAGCCCCTTTTTAGGTAAGGTGAAAGCTTAAGCTACAATTAATTTTCAATATAAATAAGTGTTGGAACCTATATATTGAAACATGTTACTTAGTGTTTTTTTATTAATTTTATCTAAATTAAATTATCACCTAAAAAAAGAGTTGTCTACTTTTGATTTTCATAATCATAGATCTATTCAATAAAAAAAAAAACGTTGCCTCTAAATGGACCCTGTTACGCATTAGTATGTCAAGCGTCATCTACCGAGTTTTGAGAAAATCAACATTAAAGTTTTTTTTTATTGGATTATATATAATTTTTTTTGTCAATTGGAAGAACATTGAATATAAATTTTTTAGGACATATTCACAAAAAATACTATTAATATTTAATTATTATAGCATTTGAAAATTGCTTAGCTCAATTTTAATTTTTTTTGGCACTTGACACACTATTGCATAACAGGGTCCAATTATGCATAATTGATTATTGCCTCCCCAATTGGGCCCCAATCTAGAACTAAGAACAACTCAGAGATGATACACTAGGTGATATGCGTTATTGGAGGAAAATAATACACTTGATCCGTATTTTGACATCACAACTTATAATTTCACTTTTGAAATTAATGTCAAAATACCGACTCAATAAAAAGTTAAAACATATCACCTAGTGGTATCATTTAAAATAATGTTTAAATTTAAATATTTATATAAACAAAAAAATTTTTTTTAACAGCTTAGTATCCAATGGAATTAGGGTTAGTGTTATTTTCTTATATATAGGGTCAGTGTTATTTTCTTATATATATAAGAAAATAAAGCTAACACTATAAAATAACACTAACTATTGAAGAGATAAGAAAATAACACTAACATGTAAAAAAAAACTTGAAAAGTTTACACTAAATAACCGGTATTTTGTGATATTTGTGATATTAAGTGAAAATAGCGAGACATATTTTTTTTTTAGAATATAAATTATTTCTAAAACCCATTTTAGAAGTGAGGTAATAATTTTTGAAAATCTCAAATTTCACATTTCTCATTTATTAGAATATACTAAGACAATGAGGATTTATTAGAATATACTAAGACAAGAAGAATTTTTTAGAATATACTAAGACAAGGAGGATTTATTAGAATATACTAAGACAATTACTCACCGACAAGAATAGAGATGGTTTTTTCGGACACTTCGTCTGAAGAAACCTTTACAACCGTCACAACTAGCGGCACCGTAATGTTTCCCTGTGGCTCTATCACCACATATGGCACAATGTTGACTGATGGGCACTTGCATACTAGCGCCATTAGCGCCACCACCGACTACCATGGCACCACCACCCGGGGGCAGCGGCACCCCGTTGCCCACCATCTGCATCTCAGAGTCTGCAAAACACACAAAAAAAGAAATGTTTAGTTTTGTTGTTGTTGTTTTTTGTTATATAATAACTATAAAATTTATAATCAATTATATAATAAGGTGTTTAAAAAAATATTTTTTTCCTTACTCTTTGAATTGTTAATAATTCATTCTTTTAATCAATTGATTTCTCTCTCTTTCTCTTTATCAGACATAGTATTAAATTGTATTAAATAATATACTAGGTGATATGTTTCAAGTTTTTTTTACGTATTTTGACATTAAAGTGATTGTGATGTCGGAATACGTATCAAGTGTAAACCCCGTTTAGGGTTCAGTTGGTGAGAATAGTTATCGATGACGTTTTGGTACAATGTTGGGATCATCTTCAGGCTTGTTTTTGAATTAAATAGATTATTTCAAAAACCCAAAGAGTAAAATCAACAAAAATACTGATACTTGAATATATAGAATTATTCTGAAGATGGTTTAGAAATGGGGTCGAAAAATAAAGTACTAAAGGGTTGGATTATTTTTTTTATAATAAATCTTCATTTTGCCATTTATTGTTTATTTGATTAGTATATTTGATAAAAGTAGGAAAAGAAGATATTTACAAGACTGAAGATGGTAAACTAATGAAAATAAAAATTAAAAAAAATAATTAATTTGCA
Organism: Euborellia annulipes; assembly: GCA_023213315.1. NCBI lineage: Eukaryota > Metazoa > Arthropoda > Insecta > Dermaptera > Anisolabididae > Euborellia > Euborellia annulipes. The sequence continues at coordinate 107,926 of JAKCPI010002627.1, forward strand.
AATAACTCTTTGTCAAAAAAAAAAAAAATCATAAATATGTAGTTTAAAAAAAAGTTTAAAGATACAGTATAAAGAGGTATGTGACGTCATCATCAATGTGAGGAAAAACAAAAAATCAACAATAAATATTTTTTTTTTTATAAGATTTGATGAAGACCCAAACGTCATTAATGGATAGTTGAAATTCAAAGAATATAATATATTTAATAATTGTTCAAAGAAGTCGGGGAAGTGTGCAAGAAGAAAAAAATTTATATTCATTGTCTAATAAAGTCAATTAAAAGTAAAACTTGCTGTCAATTAGAAAACAATTATCCCGAAAACCCAAGAGGGGTGAGTGAGGTATTTATTTTGAAAAAAAAAAAAAAATTCACATTGTGAAAATACACAAGAAAAAAAAATTAAAATTTTAAATTAAATCTCTCAATTATTTAATTATAAAATTTTTAATTTTGTTGTGAGGGATATTGAAAAAAACGAGTGACGTCACGTTTCACGAAATTTAACCTGTCAACTGTATGATGATGACAGAGAGAGAGGGGGATGGGGTGGGGGGGGGGCGGTTTGTTGCAAATAAATACCGTCATTTTGATTCTCCTTGTTGTCAAGCATCGCTCGCTTGTAAACGCGGCCGCTTGTCGATTTACTGACTGACTGACTGACGGCCAGCCTTCCGCCGTCGCCGCCGGTTTCTCATTTCTTACAAGTCACTCGCTTTCGTCATCAGAACCTTGACATCGTCATCAAACATACATCCAGGAAAAAACAAGCCCTCCTTGGGGCTAAATTTTTTTTTTCTATCTTTTTACCTTTTTTTTTATTTTAATAATTGAGCCTACCAAATTCAATTATGCAATTTTGCTTATCACAATTTTTTTTTTTTTTAGCTCATATTACAATAGTTAATGATAAATTTACATTAAGTTGTTATGTTTTTTTTTGTTTTTCTATTCGTTATTTAACAACACTCTTCTTTTTTTAATGCTATTACGTCCTCTTGAGAGATTTAAATTGTATTACAATACATATATAAATCAAAACGTTATTGAAATAAATTTAAATTCTCTTTAAACATTATATTAAATGATTAGTATATGTTTAAAATTGGTGAAAAAATACACTTTTTATATTCTAATAATTGAGAGATTTAATTATCATTTTCACAATGTGAAATTTGGGATTTTTAAAAATTATTACCTCACTCTTTAAATCCCGTATATTTTGACAGAGAATCTATATTACTACATATTAATGTTGTTGTATTATTATTTCATAAAAAAACACTTGAATCATCTCACCAAGTGTATAATTTAATATATTCTTTAATAAATAAAACCGAAATCTATTATTTATGAAGTCAAAATATTTAAATGACTTAATAAAAGATCCATTTTCAGATTAATTTTCTCTGTAGAGTTGTTTTAATTTTTCTAGATTATTTAAAACAAGCCTGAGGATGATTCTCAAAACGTCACTTAGTCCCCTGGCTCTGAATATGGTCAATAAATGGAATTAAAAAAATAATAAATATTTGTAACGATGATATGTTTCAAATTTTTATTGGCGACAAATAATACATTTGCTACGTATTTTGAAATTTCTGTGATTCTTGACATGCCGAAATACTTTTAAAGTGTATTATTGTTTTACCAATAAAAATTTGAAATTAAAATATTCAATTAACATTCATTTTATATAGAATAATAACATAACGATAAAAATTAAATGGAAACCGATTATAGTATATAACCAAGTATAAATAAAAATTTTCTTTAGCTCCAAGAAAATGTGAATTATACACAACCCTTTCAAAAGAAAATAAATAAATGCTTGTCATTTGTCCTTTCAGTGATTTTCCAAAAGATTATTTTTAATACAAAAATAGATCAAATAAAAGACTAACAAAGATAAAATTCAAAGACAAATTTCCTATCATTTTGCTTATCCTTAGATTATCTTTAAAGATAAGAATTTTAAAAATTGTAGAAAAGATAACAAAAAAAGTGACGTAATCACCGACCTTCTTATTTAAAATTTAAAAACTTCTTAAAATTTCCATCTACTAATTAATGAGATTTATTAAATTTTTATATTCTAATAATTGAGAGATTTAATTATCAAAAATCGATGTGAATTTGCACAATGTGAAATTTGGGATTTTCAAAAATTAATACCTCATTCTTTCTAAATTTTGACAGAGAATATATATTTTCTATTTGTCAAAGGAATAGAAAATGTGGTGGAACATAGCAGAACCGGCCCCTGGTGGAATTTTACTTACTCTAAGGCCTCAGTGGCATTTATTCTATCACCACGTCTGCATTCATATTTATGTATAGAATATTCTACATATTAATTAAATATTTTCCCTAACTCAGAGGTAAACGTCTCCAATTTTTTTTTGTGTTCCCGTTTGATAATTTTTTTTTTTTTAATTCTTAAAAGTAATAATCGCTGATAAGTGACGTAATTAAAAAAAAAATTTAATAACATCAACCTTATTTTGTTAATTAAATATAATAGACTAATAATAATGGAATACTAAAATAATTTTAAATTAAAAAAAATAAAAATCTTATATAATAATAGGAATAAATATTTAGATAGTGACATACGTTAGAAAAAAAAGACAAGTGAGTTATTAATATTAAAAAATTTTTTTTTTATTAAATATTGAATTTACAAAAGAACCAGTATGACGTATTTTGTGCAAGAACAAGTAGTAAAAAAAAAATAATAATTTTATTAGATAAAGAAAACAAAAAAAAAATAAATAGAATTCATAACGATAAAAAAATTGATAATTAAAAAAAAAAATGGCGTAGTTTTGGAGAGGCAGTTTATGGGGGACAGGGTGGGACAATTGCCTCCTTCCCGCATCCTTTTATTAAGTTTTCTAATTAAAATATTATATGAAAATTATGGCTTTAATTTTTGGGAGTTCAAGAAAAAAAAAAAGTTCACCCCCTCGGGGGCCCCTCTCCAAGCCCCTCACGCAAAAAATTCAAGAAAAAAATTTTCCTCCTCTCCTTCAAGTAAAAGTGGAAGAAATAACGCTACTGAATAGAAGGGATATCACTTTATAAATGACTATTTTGAAATTTATTGCAATTTCACCCCAAAATTCTCTCTCTGTAAGGTATATTCTAGAAAAAATTTGAAATATAATTTTTTCTGCTATAATTGATCTCAATAACCCATTTTGAGAGTGAGGTATTAATTTTTAAAAATCCCAAATTTCACATTGTGCAAATACACAGGGTTTTTAATTAATCTCTCAATTGCCGGGGGGCCTGGCAACGGAGAAGAGCAACAGTCACCACAATCGTTGCAGTTAAGCAATGCCAAGCTCGGGATTGGTGTCCTCGAGCAATCAGCGTGTAGAACGTCCCCCGGTAGCAAGCGGTACTATGTAATTTTAAAAATATATTAATAAATATACACCCCTAAATGGCCTCTGTAGCCAAAAAAGGTAAAAAAAAAATATCTCTCAATACTTAAAATATAATTTATTATATTATAGAGTTTTATGTATACATTTTTTATTGTTGATTTTATAGAGTTTAATATTTATCATATTATTGGACAATTTTTTTATTGTTGTTGCTGTTGTTTATGGGGTTGTTTATTTGTGAGATTTTTTTTTTTTGTGTTTTGTTTTTGTATGTAAAAAACCCATGTAATTGGACGCTACCGTCTGTATGGGGTTCGGGTGAATAAATAAATAAATAAATAAAATAAAAATTGAATAAATCTAAAAACGAAGAGAGTCAAGCCGATCGGTTGAGATTTTTTAAGAGAAGGAAGAACATCTCACTTGCAAAATATGAACCGAATTGTTGGCCATTGAGTTATTGTGTACACCAGAAAAAATTTTTTTTATTTTAAACTCTTGAAAATATTACATATTTCGACACTACAGAATTTAACATTGCTACAATTAGTAATTTGTATTACTTCTGAAGATGACACTAATTGTCGAAATACGTTTTAATTTTACCGTCTAGTTTTTGTAGGATGGTTTTACTCCTTAACGTAACGAAAGACTTTTCCCACAAATAAAATAAAAGAAGGCGGGTTATTCAGCTAGTAATTCGAGTCGAATAATTTTTGTTTAAAAAATTTACCCATAATTAAATTTTCATTTTATTTTTTAAAATATTTTTAGTTATTGATAATAGAAGTGGCTGTTCATCAATTAGAATGATGAAGGAAGAGGATGTCAGCCAAAAGGAGCCTCTATCGAATAAAAATCTCCAATCAGAAAACGTTTCGGGTTTAATTAGATAAAACCATCATCAGTTCTTTAGAGATTATTGGCAATCTCAAGGTGCACACCATTGAGATGCAGATAGAGTTGTTATATATAAACATATACAAAATTATATAAAAAAATACAAAATTTGCATATCAGTTGTCAGATGCTCATCAGTCAACACGGCCAAGTCTCAAATGTATATATACATTTGACTGATGAGCATCTGACAACTGATATGCAAATTTTGTATTTTTTTTATATAATTTTGTATATGTTTATATATAACAACTCTATCTGCATCTCAATGGTGTGCACCTTGAGATTGCCAATAATCTCTAAAGAACTGATGATGGTTTTATCTAATTAAACCCGAAACGTTTTCTGATTGGAGATTTTTATTCGATAGAGGCTCCTTTTTGGCTGACATCCTCTCTTCCTTCATCCTTCTATTTTTAGTTATTTTTGTTTAAAAAATTTAATTTTCTTGATTATCCGGATAACGCATTTAATTCGGATAATTAATTTTTTTTTTAAGTCTTGAAGATAATGTGGAATAAGAGGACAGAAAATGTGTCAATTATAAATGAAATAACTTTCTCTCTCGTTGCTTTGTCCCTAATTTCTATTGACATTAATTCCACTTCCTGGGGGAGGCTCATTTGATTTGTTTGTAAATATTCTAATAGATGAATAGATAATAGATCATCATCTAATTTGCATTTGAATGCCATCCATGTCTTTGTGTGTTTTATTTTACACATAAATGATTGATTTCTTCGAAGGTTTATTACAATTTAAAGATATATGAAAAGACCTTTTTTTAAGTATTCTTTGATTAGACTGATCCGTGGACTCTAGTACAAACATGATTAAATAATATGGTTCATTTTATTGCTATTAAACGTATTTCGACAACTCAGAAGTGATCACCAAATGTCGAAATGCACATAGCAAGTAAAAATACTTGTTTTCGGGTTTATACAACGTTTCGGTCACTCATTCTGTGAGTAAAATCACTTCTTTTGAATATTTGAAAAAAATAAAAAGGTTTTTGGCTGGCAATTAGGAGGAAATTTAAAAAAATCAAATTTATATAAACACCAAATAACTGTGAAAGCTTTAACTCTTAAAATACGTGTCAAGTGTAATTTGCCCAATGATTAATTATAAATTTTCGAACGTAGCCTTTTGGTTGAAAATGACTGTGAGTTATCTGTTTCCAAATATTAAATAATAATTAATACGTATTTCGACATTCACTTCTGAAGATGACACAATTGAGTGACGAGATACGTATTTAATTTTTGGTTGTTGTAAAAAAAAAAAACAATAAGAACAACACAATATTATTAAGAGTTAATTTAGTTTGAAACAGATTACCTAGTGTTTATTTTTTTTTTTTTTTATTTATAACTTCTCACAAAAAGTAAAATGATAAATAAATAAATAAAAACGATCAATCAATTTTCATATCGATCTTTTAAAGAGGTCTAATCAAAAAATATATAAAAATAAATAAAATTGGGTCACATGATCTGTCTGACAATAAAACAAAAATAATTTTTGTTTTTCTAAATATAAACACTTTAAAGTACGTATTTAGATTTGACAAATAGAATTTAAATATGCACTGTCAAAATTGAATTGCCCTGAGGATGAGTGCGAAAAGCAATCGAAACGTCGGCAACGACATTTATTTCACCTGGCGGCTTTTCCCGTTCATTCTATTTAAAAGTTTAAAATTTTCTTTTAAATATTGTGAATTTTAACAATGTGAAATTTGGGATTTTCAAAAATTACAACCTCACTTCAAATTCACACTCGAAATTGGGTTATTGAATTAATTTATAGTCTATGTTTTGACAGAGAATATATATTTTCTAAAAAATTTCTGAATATAACATAAACTGTTTATAAAAAAAAAAAAAAAATTATTTTTTATTATTTTTTTTTTCTAATTTATTTATTTATTTATTCGATGTATATGAATAAAAATCCACGAACCCTTTGATCATTGTCCATTCTATTCTCAGACAGATCATGTGACCAATTCTATTTATATTAATAGAGATTAGACACCTCTTTAAAAGATCGATATGGAAATTGATTGATCGTTTTTATTTATTTATTTATTTATTTATTTATCACAGATGTTAGATTACTTAACCTCTACACTTTACCGAGAAGTTGGCTACTTGAAATTTTGTCGGTCAATTGCGTAGGTAGGTAGCCAGACAATTTTACCAAATTTTTTTTTTTTTCTGTTACACCTTTGTTTTCTTACTTGATGATTAACGAACGTCATTTTTTTTTTTTTTATTTACTTTTGGTAATTGACACGTTTAGACTCTGACTGAAATGAACGAATCATGCTGATATTTATTTTTATTTATTTTTATTTTATTTTTTTTTTTTTTTTGCATTATGAGAGGTCAGCAACAAGTGGACTTTGTTCTCATACATTTTGAGATCCTTTTTCTTTAGAAATCTTCATTTTCTTAGATATGTAATCTCATTAATTAATAATGGGGTGTGGTCAGACAATCAGACTCATTCTCTCCTTTTAAATTAATAAAAGTTAACTTCTTTTATGGATTTGAAATTAGTCATATTTTTTTTCCTTTTTCAATCACTTTTCTACGTCTTTTAGTTAACGCAAAGTGTTTTGTGCTATTCTCTACGTTCTAATCTATACTCCCCCTGGGAGGTATTTAATATTTCAAGGGCGGATACAGGGGGGGGTAAAAGGGTAATTACCCCCTCCTCCCCGATATTTAAAAAAAATACCTTTTTTTCGCAAAAAAAATTATTTTTAATGTAAAATTTTAAAAATGAATACTTAAAAAAAAGAAAAAAGTGTGTGCTGTGCGTCCAGTCACACCAGATTACCCCCCCCCCCAGAAACTCCTCTGGATCCGCCCTTGAATCGTCTCTTGATAATTCGAAGTCCAAGGGACTACAAGAAAAATTCGAATTATCGGGTTTTTGAATTATTAAGAAGTTGGAATTATCATGAGTGCAGAAAAAAAAAATTCGAATTAATAAGAGTTTTTATTATACTTGTATTTTTGAAAATATGTATGAGTTTTTAAAAAAATTTTATAGAGCCTCAAATAAAAAAAGTAAAAATAATGAAAAAAAAAGTAAAAATAATGAAAAAAAAAATCGAAAAAAACTGAAAAAGTACATCAATAAAGTACTAGTACTTTTTTACGATTTTGTTCAAAAGCTTATTTTAACTCCTTGGGGGAGTGCCTAACTTAAATATAAATTTTCAAACTCGTAGATCTTTTAGTACCTGAGATATTTTGTTCACAGACACACAGACAGACCACCGAAAACCAGTTTTTAGGATTCAAGGGACCTTAAAACGTATATATCCATCAAAATCTCGACATCGAATTTTTGACAATACTTTATATATTTCATATAAGCAAAAAATTATATTTCGTATAAGAAAAAGTAAAATTATAAATAATGAAAAGAACAAAAAAAATTACATATTAACATTTCAGTATGTAGTTTTGGCGAGATCTTTTTTCGAACCCCTTTTCTCGGCCGCGATAATTTTTTTTTTTTTTTTTTTGATTAAGAAGGCTAAAAGCAACATAGAGGGAAAAAATTGCTAGGAAAATTTCGAATTATAAAGAATGTATGTAGCCTGATTTGAATTAAAGAACGTTCTCTCCCACTCTTGTTACGAAAAGTATTTCGCGTTATCGAGCGTATCTAAATATACAACATTTTTTCAATTTTCAATTCCTTTGGGCCCTAGGAAAAATCTTTGTTTCGGGTCTCTACGTAAAAACATAAAATATGTTTTAAGTCAATACAACAAAATATATTCTTTATTTAATAATACATGACAGTTGTCAAAATACAATAATGTTTATCAACATATATATATATATATATAACATCTCCCTTCTTCAAACTCTTGAACATACGATTCTTCCCGAACGAAGTCTCATTCCCTCTTCACGATTCTCTTCCCTTTGATTATTCTCTTCTCTTGGTTCCCCTAGTACTTCCACTCTGGTTTCTTCAACTCCTGGCTCTTCATTCGATATTATACCCTGCTGTCTTGAGCAAAAATAATCATCTTCCTCTTCATCAGCTTCTTTTCTTATTCTCTTATCAACTTTATTTCCCAATCTTATATATACTCTATTTCTTCTAAATCTTTTTCCATCAACTTCCACTAAATAATCCCGATCCGATATTTTTTTAATACATTTTCCAAACTTCCAATTCCCCTTTACATTTCCTGTAATCATTTGAACCCATATGTTTTGTCCATCTTGAATTTCTTCTAAATCTTTAGAATTTCTATCATAGATTCTTTTAATATTCAAATTTTTATTAATTTTCCTCTCATCTACGTTTCTCTCCACCTTCGGTATTAACAAGTTATCCTTAATAGGTAAGAGTGTTCTAGTTCTCCTTGCCATTAATCTCTGCACTGGACTAGACCCCATGTCTTTTGTCGGTGTATTCCTCCACTCCAAAATTGCCATGTTTAAATTTGAACACTCTCTTTCGCATTTCCTAATTAAATTTTTCGCTATTTTCACCGCCGCTTCTGCTTTTCCATTCGATCTAGGATAATAAGGGGATGACGTAACATGTCTACACCGACATTTATTCAAAAAATTTTCAAATTCTGAAGACACAAATTGTGGACCATTATCCGTTATTAATTTTTTTGGAATTCCATAACGTGAAAAATGCACCTCTAAACATTTTATAATGCCTTGGGAGGTGATGTTTTTCATTTTATTTATCTCCCAAAAGTCTGAAAAATGATCCACTGTCACTAAATAATTCGAATTATTAACAGTAAAAATATCACTTGAAATAATCTCCCAAGGATATTTAGCAATTTCACAAGTCCTTAATGATTCTCGCATCTGACTAGACATAAATTCATTGCAAACTGCACATGCCTCCACCTCATTCCTAATATCATCAGACATTCGTGGCCAAAATATCAATTCCCTAGCTCTTCTTAAACTAGCCTCTATACCTTGATGACTAGAATGAAGTCTTTTAAGTATATCAGATCTTAAACCAACTGGAATAAATACCGCATTGCCTTTAAATATAATTCCATCAAATACAGTAAGTTCATCTCTAAAATTCCAAAATACTCTACAAGAAACTGGAACACTTATCTTATTTTCAGGCCAGCCTTTCAAAATTAATTTACTCAATATTCTCAAATCTTTATCTTTCATTATATAATCACGAATATCACGAAACCCTTTCTCGCTTATATTAACATCCTCTATCAAATTAATATTAGCAATTTCAGCAGATACTGTCAAATAATTATTAAAATAAATATCACATTCATCATATTCTTTTACTTGATTCTTCTCATTGTTCACAGCTCTAGATAATAAATCAGCGATGTACATTTCTTTCCCTTGTTTATATTTCACGACCAAATTAAATCCTTGAATAGATAATAACATTCGTTGCAATCGCTTTGGTGCCGATAATAATGATTTTTTAAATATAATCTCCAATGGTTTATGATCCGATTCAACAAGAATCTCCTCCTTACCAGCTAAAAATTGATGAAATCGATGACATGCAAATACAATAGCCAAGCATTCTTTCTCAATCTGAGCATATTCTTTTTCACATTTAGACAAAGCCCGAGAAGCAAAAGCTACGGGTTGTCCCTGTTGCATCAATGTGACCCCTAAACCAAATTGACTAGCGTCACATTGAAGAGTAACTGGAAGGTTACAATCGTAATATCTTAAAATAGGTGACTGAGTCGCCAACTTTTTAATTTCATTAAACGATTTTTCATGCATTGCTAACCATTCAAATCTGACACCTTTATCTATCAATCTTCTTAAAGGTTCAGATACTTCAGAAATATGAGGTAAAAATTTGCTTAAATAAGCCACAAATCCCAACAATCTTTGAACACCTTTAACATTCAAAGGTCTTGGCATATCTATAATTGCCTTTACTTTAGATGGATCCGGTTTTACTCCTTGTGATGTAAATAAATGCCCCATATATTTTACCTGGTTCAATTTAAATTTCATCTTTTCAAAATTTAATTTTAAATTTCTCTCTCTTAATCTCTCCATTAGCTTTCTCATATTATAATCATGATCCTTTTCAGCTTCTTCCTGCGAATCACCGCACCCAAAAACTAACATATCATCTGCAATTACCGTAACTCCTGTTAAACCTTCGATCACTTCATGTTGTCTCCTTTGATATTCTTCTGGTGCGGATGATATCCCAAAAGGCATTCTCAACCAACGATATCTTCCAAATGGTGTCCAAAATGTGGTCAATTTACTGCTTGGTTCATCTAAACCAACATGCCAAAAACCGCTTCTAGCATCTAAAACCGAAAAAACTTTAGCATTACATAATAAAGGAGTTATTTCCTCAACCGTCGGTATCTGATATCTTGATCTTTTAATTACTTTATTCAACTCATTTGGATCTAAACATATTCGTAAAGTATTATCTTTTTTTTTAACAATAACTAAATTACTAATCCATTCCGTAGGATTTACTTCTTTAATAATAATTCCTTCTTTGACCATTTCATCAAGTTTTTCTTTTAGTTTTCCCTTTAATGAAACAGGAACCCGACGAGGTAACATTTGAACCGGTGTTGCCTTACTATCAATTTCAATATGATAATCACCCTGCAACTTTCCTAAACCACAAAAAATATCAGAAAATTCTTTTTTTAATGTATATAAATCTAACTTCCTCTTTTGAGGAACTTTTGCAACATGACATAAATCCACTTTAACATCGAGGAGTCCTAATCTTGTACAAGTTTCCGCTGATAATAATGGTTCTTTGTTGCCATCTACTACTTGAAATTTTAGTTTATAATCTTTGCCCTTGTATTTACAAATGAGAGAAACCTCACCTTTTGGCAAACAAATTTTAGAATTATAATATCTCAATTTGATATTTGTGGGTTTCAAAAAATGTCTATCACCTCTAGCAATTTTCAAATAATCATTAAAATTCATAACATTGCAAGACGCTCCACTATCTAATTGACATTTCAAATGGGTCACTTTTCCATTTAAAATAAAGTTTAAATAAGTAAACCATTGTTTTTTCCCTTGGACATCATTTTCATTAAAGCATATTTCTTCCTCATCACTATCTTCATCATCTCCACCATCTCCATCCTTATCTCTTTGTAAACTCTCCATTTCATTAATACCTTTCCCTTGTAAACATGCCCTTGCAAAATGATTCTTTTTATTACATTTCTTGCATACTATTCCATAAGCTGGACAAAACTGCATCCCATATTTATGCCTTGTAGCACAAAATTTGCATAAATTAAAAATGATTTTACTATTCTCTTTTGTATTATTTTTAAATTTATAGTTATTTTTATATTTATTAAAATTAACTCCTTCTACTATATTTTCATTTAATGTATTAATTTTTTTAGAATTTAACTCTGTTGTTTCAAAATTTTTACAAATATCAAAAGCCTCCTTCAAAGACAATTTTGGAATTTCCAAAAGCCTCCTCCTTAATCGATTATTATTTATTCCAATTACAATTTGACTTGCGATCAAGGAATCTCTTAAAGTCCCATATTCACATGAAGCTGCTAATTTCTTTAACCGACCTATATATTGTTCAATACTTTGATTTTGTTCTTGCTTAGCCTGCCCAAACATAAAACGTTCAAAAGTCACATTCTTTTCTCTTATAAAATGATCACTTAACGCCTTCATAATTGAATCTATTAAAGTGTAAAATTGCTCCTTTTGGAGGGGCTACTACACTATTTTAAATTAGTTTAATAATAATAAGAGTTGAAGGTAGGGGAAAATGAATAAATAAAAAAAATTAGAGATTAAGGATTTGTTTATTAAATTAAAAGATTGTTTGAATGATGGTTTTCGTTTAATAACAATAATTGAAATGGTTGAAATCAGTCATTGGCTTCGCTACAATGACTTGCGGGGTTTAACACAGTGGTAGAATTATGTATCTTTTTCGACGGGCTCAGGCGCATAACATTGCATTTGCTCAAATCTATTTAAAATATACAGACTAAAATGTATGAATTTGGATTTGATCTTTTTGTTTAATAGTAGTACAATTGAATTGAGTAATTTATTTAAGAATAAAAAAAAATTTTCATAAAAATTTTTTTTGAATGGAAATGATTTATAATATATATAACACACACGTGGATTTGGTGCGAAGAATAAAAAAATTGTAGCGGACTTATCTCGGTTAACCCGCAGGAGTTGTGGCGTGGGCAAAATCGCTGATGGCTTCCTCCGGACTGAGGAAGGCGATGATGATTTGCCGAGATGTCGAAATGCGATGGATTCCTCAGTAAATAGGAAGGATGAGGCCCGTATCTCTCTTATTTATATCAAATGTAACAATTTGAAACCTC